>JAMXBC010000782.1:0-13811 GCA_024138005.1 Lumnitzera racemosa
AATTAAAAAATCAAAAACAACCAACCATAAACCAAACCCCACCCACCCCCTATCCCCCCCCAACCCCCACCCAAAAAAACAAATTTAGGGCAAAAAAATTCTAAAAAGCAAAATAAAGAAAAGAGCCACGGGGTTTTAACTCACTCTGCCAAAGGGTCCCCCCAAAGAAATCGGGGAAAAGTGCCCTTTAAAACGATGCCCCCTAGTCCAAAAAAAAATTAATTAAAGGGAAAGAAAAAAAACCTTAAAAACCCCAAAAGAAAAAAACCCCAATTAAATTTAAAAAAACCCACCCGAAACGGAACCCCCAAAAAAACCGAAACCCCTTTTTCCCCTTTTAAAAACCCTTTTTAAACATACCCAACCAAAAAATTTTAAGGTTTTTTCCCCCAAGGGGGGTTTTAGATTTTCGAAAAAAAGGCATAAAAACCTATCCATGGGTTAAACTTAGCGTTCCTCAGTTTTTGGGAGTTTTTTTTGGGCCTTTATAGAAAAATGGGCTTTTTGAAAACCCTTGGGAGAAATCCTTTGGGGGTTTGGGTTTTAAAAGTTTTTAATCCTAAGCTTAAAAAAACCCTTTGGGAGATAAAATTTTTACAATTTTTGATTTATTTTCCCAAAGGGCCAAACCCAACCACTTCATTGGGCCTTTTAGTGGGCTTAAGTTGTCAAAGGGGCTTGTTTTTGGTTAAAAACAAAGTTAATGACTTTGGGGGCTTATGGGGCCTTAGGGGGTTTTTTTTTATGGGCTTAAAAAAACCTCTTTTAAAATGCTTTAAGGTCGGGTCAAAAATTTCTTTTGAAGGCCCAACTTAGAGTTCTGGGCTTTTTTTTGAGAGTTTTGGGCTCTTTTTTTGATTTTTAGGTTTTGTATGCTTCCATATTTTGCTTTTTATCTTTTTATTTTGTTCATTTTTTACTTTTATCATATTTTTAAGCTTCTGTTTCCAACGTTCTAAAATCTTTTCTTTTTTTTTTTTTCCCAAGGGGTTCTCATTTGGGTTTTTTTAAATTTAAATTTCATTTTTTCCCTTTAAAGTTTAGGGTGTTAGATTATGAAATTAAACAAACTTGTATCCAAATTTTAAATTTAACTTTTTTTCCCCAAAAGAGATTCTTTAAACTCATGCTCTACACAAAAAAAGAAACCCTTATACTTAATCAACCCCCCAAATAAAAAGCTTCATGTCTTTAAAAAGGGTTGGGTTTTCCCTTTTTAAAAAACCTTCATGGGAGGGTTTTTTTCCTTAATTTAAGTGTAAAATTAGTATGTTTAACTAAAGGGAAACAAAATAAACCTTTTAAATAACTAGGGAAAAACCCTTATTTTCTACATGCTTCCTCCTTTCAATTTTTTGTTAAAGACTTTCTTAACTTAAAATCTTCCATTCAAAGTTTTTAAAATAAGTGTTTTTTTACAAAATCCCAAACTTTACATGCTCATGCTCCAACTTCATGTAAGGGTTTTTTTGGTTTTTTCTTAAAAGGGTTTTGGTTTTAATAAAAACTTAAACCTTATTTAAAGTCTTCAAGAATAAAAGGCCTAAAAACAAAATCTAACCCCATATCACAAGAAACACTTACTCCGTTTTTTAAAGCAAAATATGGTGGTTGTCACAAAGGGTTCTACAAAAGCCCCCCCTTGGCTTCCCCTTTTTTGCCCCCTTTTTGGGAAACCCGTATTTTTTTGACCCTTTTGGAATGGGGGTTTGTAAAAGGGTTTTTTAGGGGTTTCTAAAAGATCTTAGAGGTGAAGAAAATGACAAAAGGGAAAAAGAGGGGGAAATTGTTGTGAGTAGGGAAAAAAAATGGTGGTGACAATTTTTGGGAAATTTGTAGATTTAGATTTCTTTTTTTTGATTTGTGTTTAAAGTGAGAGAAAAAGAAGTGAAAAGGGGCATAAAAGAGGGAGAGAGGGGGCAGTTTTTGAATGAGAAAAAAGTGTATGCAAGAAACTTTTAAATTTACTATCTTTTTAGCTTTTCAAAAGTCAACAATTGCAAAATATTGATGATATACCCTTAAAAGGGGTTTAAAAAGTGGGGGTGTAAGGAAAGTGATTTTATGTTAAAGATAAATGCAAGGCCGCCCTTTCTTCCCAGGTTAAATTTTTTTGCCCTTTTAAAAAACTTTTTTGGCCGTGGAGTGGTCTTGTCTCATTTTTAAAAAGTTTAAAAAAATGAAATCTTATGAAAAATTTTTCCCATATGTAAATAAGTGAAGGGGTGATAAGGAAAAGGGCCCATCAATAAATTTTTGATAAGTTTTTCCAAATTTATAAATGAATTTCCCAAATCTCAATGATAATTTTTTAAAGGGGATTGGTTGATCTACTTTTTGAATGTAAGGCTTGGGCATAAATAAGGGCCCGGTTTTTTTAGAAAATTGGGTTTTTAGTTTTTTTATCTAGCATTGTTTGGGGTTTTATATTTGATTTTTATAAAATTGTGAAATTTTTTTTAAAGTTGAATGAAATTATTTAAAAAATTTAAAATTTTCGGGTTTAAAACTTAGGGTTAAAATTCCTTAATGGTTTAAAAGGGTTTTGGGTTTTTAAAGCCCTTTTTGAGCTTATAATTTTTCAAGTTTGGGTTTTTACGACAATTGGGGTTTTTAATTTGGGGAAAAAATTTTAAAAAAATTTTTTAAATTAAAAAATTAATTTTTTGGTTTTAGTTGAACCTTGGAACATTTTGGAAAAATAAACCCCAAACAAGTTTTTTGGCCCCTTAAAAATAGGTTTCCCAACCCCGTCCTTCAAATTTTTTTTTTTTTTTTCTTTTTCAAAAAACTTTTTCCCTTTTTTTTTTTTTCCTTGAAAAATTTTTTAGGAAAGTATATTATGTATAAACCCAAAAAATTTAAATAGAAATTTTAAAAATTTTGGGTAAAAAAAAAATTTTATTTGAATCTCTCTGGGGGTAAAAAAAACATTAAATTTGGGTTGTGGGCTAACTCCCTTTAAACCCACTTTAAGAGTAGGTTTGGGCTAAAATCTTTAGCCAAAACAAAAAAATGAGCTCTTTTTTTCCTAGCACATTTAACCCCCCAATTTTGAGTGGCGCAACCGACACTTTTGGTTGGGTTTTGGCCCACTTTTTCAATTTGGGAAAAAAAAAACACGGAAATGAAAATTTTAAAATTTAGTTTTGTGATCCCTCTTAAATTTCCAAAAAAAACCAAAAACCGTTACCCGAAAGATTGTTGCTACCATTATTGGGAAAAAAAAAAAGGATGCAAGCCTTTTATTTTTTCATTTGATATTAATTTGGGGCCCCCTCCCTCCTTCAAAAAAAACAATTTTTTTCTAATTATATTGGGGTTTGGGCTACAAAAACTAATTATAAAGAATACATCTCTTTTAAAAAAAGGTTTTTCAAAGCTTTAAGGGCCAAAAAATAAAAATTCAACTTACACATAATGGTTTCAATAACATATAAAAATGTACATTGTACCGACTACTGGCGATATTTTCAATTAGTTTCTATATTTTGTTTATTACTATTTCGATTAGTCAATATCTATTATTTAATTGTATGGTTAACAAAAAATTTTAAATCTATGCAAATTAAAAAATAATATGATTTTATTAATTAATTAATTTTATTTATACATTTATTATTATTTTTATTGCACCTTGGAGGTAAGAAGGTCTAAAGACATATACTTAAACTTGATTTTGTAAAGTCATCTTCATCATAAGAATTAAAGGTGGAATGTGGAATCTTCCACTTTGTAGTCTTCACATAGAAATAGAACAAATGGTCTCTCTCTCACATTTTGTTTTGTTTTTCCATAATGATATTAGCCTTTGATGGATTTTTAAATGTTATAGTAAGCAAAAAAACCCACCTATATTTTTACATGAAAAGGATATGAAATTTCCTTAATTATAATATAAAAATATTTATTAATTTCATTAAAAAATATGTAGGTTAACCTTTTTTAACCTATGGGCCAAAATGGGTTAGGCTAGCCTAACAAAATTCTTTCCTATTTTATAAAGTAAGCCAAAATTGGGTTGGGCTATTTAACCTATGAGCCAAAGTGGGCTAGACCAGATTGGCTGTTTTAACTTACTTGTACATATCTAAATCTCTCTATATTTTATGAAAATGACTATCCCAATTAATTAATGTTTACTTTTTATCAAAGAGCAATTCTAATTAATGGATTTGCAAGATGCAAATTAATTTTTAAAGTCATTAATCATCTAAATATTCATGAGAATGGTAAAAGCTTGTGTTTTCAATTAAGTTTATTGATAATGAAGAAAATGATTACAAGATTAAAAGGAAAATAACCCCTAATCCATTAGCATTAAATTTAAAGTTGTTAGATGTATATTGTAACTACAAAAAGAAGTTCTTTCCTTCTTTTTCTTTTTCGATGGATTGAACTGGTAGGTTAAACCACTGATTTATTGACTTGATTTACAACTAGTTGATTTGGCAGGTTGGCATAGATGAACTACCAGACCTATTGAGCCTGTAAACCCCTAAAATTTCAAACCTAATACCCAAAGTAGACCTTAGGTGTGCTTGATGACTCTAGAGTTGACAATGATAGTTAAGATGAAAACCTTAAAAATAAAACCGAAGATTTAATTACATAGAAACTTTTATACCCTAAATGTATATAAACCTTAGAGATTGCGCTCGAAAGTGATGGGAAACCCTTTAAAAATATAACTTTGAAGATATAAAATACAAAATTCACTATATTTACTCTAACACCCTAATTGACAATATATCCTCAATATCTTATCAAATCATTTTAATAAAGGATCAAAGATAACTTCTAATAATTCATAAATACATAAAATACAAAAGAAATCCTTTGAAATTGTATATTGCACTATAGTTTTTCCCCATTTTCAAATTTTTTAATTACTATGTTGGTTTTTAAAAAGAGTTAAGTTTTTAAAATGTGCTTTAGTAGGTATTGTATCCAAAAAGACATTTTTTTAGATAGTTACACTAAGTCCCATACTAAATAATGTTATAGGACAAAAATCCAAGGAAGTTTTTATTAACCATTCTTACTAATCATTCAATAAACCTAATTTCCCTTCAATTCCCTTAAATTTTCCCCTAAATTTTTCCCTTAACTCCAAATCATGACATGCAAATTACATTTAATTTGAAAGAGTTACTAAGTCAACATTGACAAAATTAAATTTGACCAAAGTCAAAAGGTTTATCAAATCAACACATTTCATTTTCACTAGAGTTTTCTTCTTTTTTCTTTTGATTTTTTTTCCCTTTTTTTTCCCCTTTCTCGCCCTTACAATGGGGGCCTTTAACCTCACTTGTCCCACTTAAACCACAAATTAAATACAAAGTAAATCTCTTTTTTTTCCCCCCCTTTTTTGCCCAAACCGCAACCCCTCCTTCTTTACCTTTTCTAAAATTTTCCCTTTTTTTTTTTCTACCTTTACCTTTAAAATTTCTTATAAACCTAAAATCTAAGTAAACTCTTTACCCTTACTAAAAAGGAAAAAATGTATGTTTTCATAAATCTTTCATCTTAAAATTTGGGAATTTGTTGTTATGTTTTTTAGTTTTGGAACTATCATTTTATGTACATGTATTTGATACAAATAGGGTTCTTATATAATGTACTAAGTTGGGAACATTAAGAAAGATAAAAACATAGTAAATGTCATATACATAGGGAAAATAGGGGAAAAATTTCTTTTACATAAACTTAGCAAACCATGTACATGAATAACCTTTTTTGTACATAACCAAAAAGAAAGGTTACTAACTTTAAATAGCCTTTCCAAATAAGTCTTAAAGTAAAAAAATATAAATTTTTTAAAAAGTTTTTAAGAAGGAACATTGGCTATAAAATACTTGTAACCATTTATATACAATATAGTACAATATAAAAACGTTACTATAAATATAGTATAATATACTAATATACTATAAGTATAGTAAAAGTATAAGTTATATTTAGCATATTAAAAATGAACTAAAACTTAACAGATAAGGACTTAGTAAGGAAATGTGACTAAGCGTTTACCCAAACAATAAACCCAATCAATAATTTAAAAAAGTGATGGCATAAGTAATTAACGATATAAGCAAAAACAAAGAAATAAGAATTTTAAACTTCAATAGTTAAAATTTTTAATAAATTTTTGTACATTCGAAAACACGGGTTTTAAATCTAAAATAACCCACTGTGTGAAAGTGTGTTCAAAAAAGATTTAAGTTGTAAAATCGGGGATAGAATAAAAAACTTACTGCTTGGGTAGGTTTTCAAAAATAAAAAAAAAACCCCCTAGAATTAAGTAAATTAGGTAGTAGATATCAGAACCCCTTGTTAATTCATTACTTTTTTATCCCCATTACTGTATTGATCAAGTGATCCCAACGAGGGCAAGGTCTTCCCATGGATTATTACGACTACAGAGAGTCGTCATAACAAGTGATCTTCCGATACTCTAACTTATTTATGCTTATAGTTAGTGCACTTAAATTGAATTTAAATAACTTGATGCAGGGGGTTTTTGGGATAAATTGCTTAATTTTGATTAATTACGTAGAATATTTTTAAAATGATAATTGATGATTCAATTGTAGTTTAAAATTTTTTTTAAATGATTTGATGGTTTGCTGATATTTGATTGATACCTCATAATTTGATTTAATTATTTTGGCCAAAATTAAAATTAAAAAGGGGTCATGCATTTCTACATTCATTATTTATTTCGACGCACTTCATGGGAGGTAAATAGAGGCTTTTGGGGGTTGTTTTATTATTAAAAAGTGTTTTTGTATGATGCACTATACAACATAGCTTACCAAAAACCTAGGGGTTTTATAGGGATGGATACCAAACCGAAAGGGTTAAGGTTGATTTTAAGAGGCCTCGGCTGAAAGGATGAGGTAGATGCAGGGCCACCCCCCCCCCCATCGCTAGGCTTAGATTTGTGTACACAAATTTTTAGAAATAAAATGTTTTTTGGAAATAGAAATTCAAAATTATGGTTAAAAAACCCCAAATGCTAGGCCCCATCGGATTGGGGCCGATGTACTCAATCTTTTTCTTAGAGGGCATTAAAAAACTGATTTTAATGCAGCACCCATCAACTGATAATTGTTTTTGGCATACTTGTATGCATGTATTATATGTTTTGGGGAAAATGTTTGATAACTTTTTTTTTTGTATTGATGAGGGGTAACCACTAAGCCCCTTTTAAAATTACTCCCTAAAGTTTTTTATTGTAGGTTTATAAATGTTGATTGCAAGTACTGAGACATTTAGAGGGTTTGACTTAGAGAGGAGTTTTTAGTTCATGTGAAATTTAAATGTAAAAACTACTTATATATTTTAAATTTGTAGCCAAAAAGTTTTAAATTTTTAAATTTATTCTATTTTATCTTTTATTTGGTAGGGTACGATTCTTTAGGGTTTTGAGGAATGTTAAAAAATTTAAACTTAAATTATTTTTTAATTTTATAATATGTCAATTTTAAATTAACAATTAAAAACCCTAGTAATAAATTATTTAGAGTTTTTCAATTTTTCTTACAAGGGGATTTTCATACAGGGGGTATATTGATTAAAATTTAAGCAAATTTTTCAACCCCCTTTAGGGTCTTGATGGGCCAGAGGGCATCGTTTTGATTTTGGTAATCATTAAGGGGTTGATCTAGTTCATTGAAATATAGGTAGTTAATGGTGGGGGTAGGCCCTTCTCCCTGTTTTTCAAGAGGGGTGATTCAAAGATCATAAGAATGATTAAAGAAGAAGAGTAGGAAGGTAGCAAGCAAACTTGGGGGCCCAAAAAATACATAATAGGTAGAGGAACTTAAAAATTAACTCCACAATTCTTAAAGACAGGTAGTATATTTCTTCTTTTTGAGCTTTATTGATTTTCAAAGATAGTAACAAACATCATGACAACTCTATTTGATTACTAATTCTTTGATAGTCTCAAAGGGGAGGCCCCTTTTAAATGTTTATGACCAAGTTATGACGAGATTTTTTTAAAATCATATTAAAACTCATGGTTGGGAAATGAGTCCTCTTTTTAAATAGATTCCTTAGGGCTCCTTTGAGTTCACCCCCTGATAGCTCTCTAAGTGCATAAACTTCTCTGAGAAAGGTTAAGAACATATGGGGTAGTCCAATGGTCCTTACCCCAAAGCCCCATGCAAATTCCCTAAAGGATCTAACATTCTGGGCTTAAATTCCTAGGTCTATCACTTATCCCAAAGGGGTAACTCAGGTTATTATTGTTAAAGGCCTTCGAACCATTTTTAGCCTATAAAACTTGAATTTTTTAAAGGGGGAAGATTAACGCTACATGAAAGGCAATAAGTGAAAGCCCAAAAGTTCGAAGAACTAGTGCATGGTAGATATATTTAGTAGCTAAGTCCTTTCGGTATAATTAAGTTCTCCTATCATGTTGACTTAGATAAAATTTTCTTAATTTGTTTTTTTTTAGCAGTTTTACTTTTTAGTTGCTTGAGTGACCCCTTTTTATTAAGTTTTAGAATTTTTTATTTACTCTAATAGTCAGCTTGGTGTATTAGTGAGTTATAGATAAGTGTTTCACAGTTATAAAAATAATCCTTTCTAATTAAAAGTAAAAAATATTTATTTGTTACACATAATAGGATCTTATTGCATTTCCCCTAGATTGTTACCTTGATATTTGGGTTTTTCCCCAAAATATTTCCAAATTCTCTTCTTATACATGTTTTCTTTTGTTTTGTGTGTTCAGTTATTTAAAATCTTCCCTAGAAAAAAGCTCAAAACTTCCTTGTGTTGACAACATAGAGTCCCAAAATCTTTTTCTTTTTATTTAACTCATAAATCCAAAAATTTTACATCGCATGAATTTTGAAAGAGGGGAAAATTTTTAAATTTTAAAGAAAATTCCAGAGTCCATTAACTTTTGGTTTTGAGAAATTAAAGCTTTAAATTTCTTCATCTTAAAAAAAAAATTTTTAGATGTGCAATAAAAAATTGATTTCCATTTCATATATATATAATATATTATATATAGTCATTTATTTTTGACCCATCATTTATCTAATAATAAATTTGATTAGAGAGCATAACGAAAATTTTTTAAAATAATACACAAAACCCAAAAACAAAAATACAAAAAACAGAATTCGGGTAATTTATAGCATGAGGGAAATTAAAAAGAAAGGAGTTCAAAAAAGAAGAAATGTAATGTGTTTTCTAAATTGAGGAAGCGTTTGTGGGATAGTCAGGACAGGAGGAATTTGTTTGAGAGAAATGACACAAAAGAAAGAGTTTTAAACGACATGTTTCACTTCCCAGCTTTAAAGGGTTTGGGGGAGAATGTCAAAGCAAAAAGTTTCATTATGATCTTCTGTTGTATGTTTTTTTCTCTTTTGTAGTAAAAAAGGATATATTTTACATTGAATAATAGATATTTTCAAGAAAAAAAATGATGGGTTTCTACCCCTATCTTGTAAACTTCTATCTAATTTGGGTTTTTTTATTTTTTATTACCCAAATTGGTTTTTTTTGTCACAAGCCCATATCTTAAAACAATCTTCTAGGTGCTAAAAAATAAAATAGAGTTAACAAAATTATTTTTAATTGCATTGATTCGAGAAGTTTCTTGCTACTGTCAGTAAATTATTTTCCCCTTTCCCCTAGAAGGCCTTAAACTACCTTTTTTTAATGAAACCCCAAGAGATTTTCCCAAAGTGGGGATAACTTTAGCTATTTTATTTTATCATTGGAAGAACTAAGAAACCTTATTTTAAGTAAATTTGCCCCAAAATATTTCCCATAATATGTTGCATATATTGGGATTTTCCTTTTTTTGGAGCAAAACCAAAGCCCCTTTTCCCCTTGAAATTTTATAACCCCACGATGTGGAAATTTTTATAAATTAATATACAACCATCCATTTTAAGTTTAACCTTTTTCGTTCTGAGGAGTCCATTTAGACTTTCTTATTTCAAAAATTTAATGAGATTTTTTTAAAAATTTCCCCTTGTGTAACCAAATTTAGATGAAAGGCTTCTAATCACTTGAAATGATTTTTTGAATTGCCATTTTGATTGAATGTGATTTACCCCTTGAATTATAGGTTGTTGAATCTAAAGCCAAATAAAAATTACTTCTATAGCCTAACCCCTTAGTTGTTTTTTTTTCTCTACAAAAATATTTTAGTTTTAAATCCATGGGTGATACCTCGAACTTTGAGCAATAGCTTAGACAAAAGTACCAAATTTTTTAATGAAAGTTGGAAATGAGAAGGTATTTTGAAAAGAAGGAAATTTCTTCGTTACGACAATTAAAGTGATGAGTTGCTAAAAGTATGGGAAAACATAGAAAAAAAAATTTAAATGGGATAAAAAAATAATTTTTGACATAAAATAATATTTTAAAAATATGTATTTTAAATTTTAACCATATACATAATTACTATTTAGAAATTATAACCAAAACAAAATAAAACAAAATAATAAAACCCACTAATCGATTGGGTTTTAGAAAATAGTTAAAAAAAATAAAAATTTAAAATGCTGAAAATCTCAAGAACCATTGTAGAAGATAAAAAATTGGGTTCTGAAATAATTGGACACAAGCCACTCCCATGTTTTCTAATAAAAATAAACAAGGAACACATGCTCTTACATAAAATTTTTTTTAAACTGACTAATGCTGCATAAATATTCCTCCCAAACTCATGATAACTGCTTTAAACAATTAGGGAAAGGGAAAAAGGGAGAACATCTTGAGGAGAGTTTAGAGGACTAGAAAAAATATTAAAAAATTTGGGGTTGAGATTAGAAAGAGGTGTAAACCAAAGAAAAACATTATTGAACCTTAGCTAAGTCTGAGTGTTCAAAAATGTAAAAATAATCGATAAGGGTAATAATAAAAAAGAAATAAATTTAATAAACAAATATAACACCCAGAAAAACCTTAGGAATTTATCGAAACCCCAAATCGCTTCTATAACCCAAAAAAGTTTATCTCATTAATCAAATTAACCCAAAATTCTCGAAACCCAAAAACACAAACATAAACTTATAAAATGTTAAAATTAAAAACAATAGCGATAAAAAAATAGTAAATGTAATTTTCGATAAAAACGCCTATTTTTTATGAAAAACCAAATAACTTATAAAAATTTAATTGTAACGGATACCAGTTAAATTGATAAAATTTTATAAAATTTTAAAACAATCACGAGGAGTTTTATTATAATTATATATTTTTAAAAATTTTCATTTAATTTATTTTTAATTTTCATTTTCCCCCCTTTTAATTTCAATTTTTCTTTTTCTTTTTCTTTCTTTTCTTTTCAAGTTCTCGTCTAAATTTTGGATCCAATTCGCAGCCCACAGAGAAAATAAATTGCCATGTGTTAAAGTTATTTTGTTTTTTTCTAATTTAAAGAAAAGCAACTTAGCTTTCTTTTAACTGAACTCTGGGAGCAAGGGGAAAAATATAAAATGGAAAAAGAAAAAAAAATCTATACAAACACCAAATTTGCAAAAACAAACCGTAGGAAAAAGAAAAGAAAAGAAAGAAGAAAAGAGAAAAAAAGGGGGGAAAAGAAAAAGGAAGAAGAAGAAGAAAAAAAAAACGTAATTGGTAAGAAAATTAATTTTAGTAAGTATAATGTATATTATAGAAATACACATGTAGAAATATAGTATTTGTATGGTATTTTTTTCATATAGATTAATATTATATGTCCATGTACATGAATACTTAAATTTAATTATATGTGTAAATATAGGGTTAGGTATGTAATACATGTATAAAAGGGTATATAGTATGTTTATGTATTTTTTTCAAATTTTAAAATATCTAATTAGTAAATTTACATAATTTTAAATATAAGTATATATGTATGGTACCGGTAACTATATATATATGTGTAGTTGTATAGTAAAAGTGGGGTATTTTTATAATATGTATATAAGACTTTTGAAATAATATATATATAATAGTATATGCTAATTATGTATGTAATGTATAGTATACATATTTTATGAAAAACACTATATATTTTATGATAAATGATAAATACTATATAAGTATATATATATCGAAAATATATATGTATGTATTTATAGGTATGTATACAAAGCAAGACATATAAGTAAATAATAAAAATATATATACATATATGCACATGTGTATAAGAGTATGTTTTAAATAAATACATATACCTATATAATACATGTAATGTAATAGTGATATATTAATATGATACCCTAATTTAGGAATTTACAATAACATAAAACTATAAATTATATATTATAAGTATTGTGAGTTTCATAAGAAAATAAGAAAATGAGAAAAAAGAGAAAAAATAGGAAAATATACCCAAAATAATAAAAATAACAAACAATATGATTTAAATATTATTAAATTATAAATATGTTACGAAAAAGTGAAAAGCATATTTTATAATTTTTAAATTTAAATAATAATTTTTTGATATTTTTGTATCAAATTTACATTACGAGTCACAAACGCCAAAATGGACCTCGTTAGAGAAATATCTCGAAAACAATAAAAGGATATAAAATTCATAACGATCCGAGCTAAAACGAAAAATTTATAGCGATACGATAAAAACTTGAATCAACAATTTCACTAACTAAGTGAAAAAAACCCTTTACACATTATAACATTAGTTAGCTTTAAATTCCAAGCTTACAAATTTTCCTTATTCTCAAGTGATCTTGATATCGACCCAAAGTTGCCGCAGACTATTACGATCCTTAAGCTAGCCATGGCCGAGTGAGTTTTTTCTTATGATGCCATACTTGTTTTTTGCTTGTAATTAGTAATCTAAATTATGATTTATAAATGAAATGTGTAGGGGTTGGGTTATCTTATGCATGATAATTTTGTGAATGGTGAATTTACTTTAAATGTCAATAATATAATGTTTGTTGCATAGTAGATTCAATAGATTGATTGTTTGTGACTTGGAAAGATCACTGATTAAATATGACTTAATTTTTATTCGCTAAAAAGTTAACTTGGACCATGCATAAAACATGCACTGCATAATAATTCCGGGCAATCACTTACATGGAAGTAACGAGAGGGCCCCACGTAGGTTGATTATTGATTGTTATTGATTTCGTACAGTTACATGTGCGATATGACCTTACCCCTAGCCTATGGGATGACTAAGCGTTAGAGGCACCAACCGTCCGCTATGGGTCAAGTGTAGAGGCCTTCGTTAGGGGTAAGTGAGGGCTGCGTGAACCCACTCACAATCATATGTAAAACGTTTTGATAAAGCTGGTAATGGATGTCGATTTCATTTTAAATATGAAACGTAAAGTTTCGTTATGAAATAAGTTCTAATATGATACCGGAAATTTACTGTACCGATGATCCCAACCTACCGATAATTCCCAACCTAACTTCGGAGGGCATAAATTGGTTGCAAAGCGTACCTGGTCACCTGCATGTAATTGTTTGGCATAACTGCTTGTTCATGCATTCATTTGGTTGAAAATTAACTGTGTATACTGATGTGTATGTTTTAGGGAAAATATCTCACTAAGCTAGTAAGCTTATACCTGTAGACTTCTCTTGCAGGCCCACTTTTTCGTAGAGTCAGGCCATTGTTGCCGATGGGTTTGCTTTCTCTACAGGGGCAATGTGGGAGCTGTTTGAGGATAGAGAGTACTTTTGATTAAAAAGTAGATTTGAATATGTAATTTTTATATTAGCTAACTTTAGACATGTTTCAAAATCTTAAAATTTTTAAACTTTCTAAATAAAAAAGGTGTTATGTTTTATAATATTATTTTAAAATT
>JAMXBC010000783.1:0-13806 GCA_024138005.1 Lumnitzera racemosa
AAAAAAGATAAAGGAAACCCCCCCTTTTTTCCCAAAAAACCCATCCCCCAAAATTTACCCCGCCCGCAAATAACCCCCCCCCAAATAAAATTAATTTTTTCTCATACGATTATTGGGACCAAAAAATTTTCCCCCACCAAAAACCCCCCGGGAAAAACCCCAAACACAAGCAAAACCAAATTAAAATGGATAAAAATTAAACCCCAAATTTTTAAATTTAAACTAAAACCCAAAGAAAATTTAAGGGAAAAAAGGGTTTAAAACCCCACCCAAAACTTAAAAAATAAAAAAATTTAAAACCAAAAGAAAAAGAAAAGAATATTAATAAGCCCCACCTAAAACTTTAAACCTTTAAAAACATTATTATTTTAATTCATAAAATGAATCTTAAATAAAAAAATCTTAATA
Source organism: Lumnitzera racemosa (assembly GCA_024138005.1). Classification (NCBI taxonomy): domain Eukaryota; kingdom Viridiplantae; phylum Streptophyta; class Magnoliopsida; order Myrtales; family Combretaceae; genus Lumnitzera; species Lumnitzera racemosa. The sequence goes on from JAMXBC010000783.1 coordinate 409, forward strand.
TTTTTAATTAAATATAAATTATGTTTTTTTTAATTTAAATATGTCATTTTTTTAAAGTAATAAAAAACCCAATGTTTAAAAGTTATAGTTTCAGAGGGGGAAAAAAATTATATAATCTAATTTTGACTAGATATTCTTTATGGGGTTTTTAGCGAAAGTAGCTTAGTTTAAAGTTTTTCCCTAAGGGAATCAGATACTGACATTTATTTTATTGCTTAGGGGTTGTTATTTTAAAAAGTAAAAAAAGGGGGCTAATTGATATCCTCTAAAATTTGGATTTTGTTTTTGGTATGGTTTGGGGCCTGGGGGTTTGGGTGGTGGAAAAAACCCATGAGGTACCCTAATAATCGATATGAAGATTTATTTCAAAGGGGGAAGTCAAATATTAAAAGGGGATCGAAAAAACTTTAAATGATTTTGAGGCTAAAGGTGTAGTTCTAATATCTTTTAAAATTTGGGGAAAAAGGGGTTTGAAATTTTTCTTAATTTGGGAAATAAGGGGGCTAAAAGAAACATTCCCTATTATATTTTTATGTAAAAATTTTTTATGAAATTTTGGGTAGGGGGTCTAAGCCCCTCTGTGTTTATGATGGTTAAAAAAAAAGATAACTAAACCCCAATTAAAGGGGGTGAAATTGGGGGGGGGGGGGGGGCACTAGCATGTTTTGACCCCATTTATCTTTTTTTACATAAAAAAGGTACTTTGGTGTTATGAAATTGAGTTTTAGCTCATCATTTCCTATTTTTCAGTTAGGGGAAACTTTTTTAAAAGGTGAAAAATTTCTTGCCCTGGAGAAAAAATTTTTGGGGGAGGGTTTTTTGGGAGGTGAATTTGCATGAGTAAAAACCCAAAAAAATTAGGAAGTAAAAATTTCATTTATTTTAAAAAAATTTCTTTTTTAAAAAGGATCTAATAATTTTTAAAAATTGTAAAATTTAAATTAATGGGGGAAATTTTTGGAGAAAATTTTTCATAAATTTATGAAGATTTTTTAACTTGCGGGTTTACCTACATGTCATTAGAAGAAAGGACTTTTTGATGGGTTTATGATGTCTTGACCCTAAGGTTTACAATAAGGCTTCATAAATTTAAAAAAACACAAACATATGAATGTGAAATACTTTAAAAGTTTAAACAAACCCTTTTATGTATTACTATATAAAATTTCTCTTTCTAGAGTAACAATTAAAATTAGTCCTTTATTTTTATTAGTATCAACGATGAAATTTAAACTATTTATAAAATTTTAAAATATTTTTCCCGTTTAAATTTTATTTTTTTTTCATAATTAATTTTTTAAATTTAGTGCATTAATTATTTTAAAGGGGATAATACATGGGGAAAAAAAAAATATTTGGAATTTTAAAAAAAAATTTATATCCAAAAATTTTAATGAGCCCATTTAAAAGGCATCAAGAATAAATGGGCCAAAAGGATATGATTAATTGAATTTGCAAAAAGCATGCATGCTGGGTTTGGCAATTTTTTTGGGGGAAAACAAAGTTACGCGGCCATTCATTTGCTAACCCTAAGTCAAAAGATTTTAAATTTTATCCATTTAAATTAATTTTGGAAATTTGGAAAACATTCAAAATTAATAAACTTAAAAAATTTTCTTTTAACCAAAAAAAAATTGAAAAATTTTAAAAAAATATCTCTTATAAGGCCCTATAAATTTTTGATAACAAAGGGGAAAAAGGGGTTTTAAAGTTTATAACTTGAATTAAATCTGTTACAAATGAAATTTAAACTGTTTTTAAAGGGAAAGTCAGTTTCTAAAAAAAACAAAATTTTATGTTTTTTTTTTTTTTTCCTTAATATGGAACAACAACTATTTTCCCTTTTTTTAAAATTCATGGAATTGGAACAAATTGCGAAGGTTTAAAAAATTTTTAAAAAATCGTTTTTTTTTTCCCAAAATTTTTTGGCATAAAGGGATTTTAGTTTCCTTTCCTGGGGTGGTTCTAGACTCCCCTTTTTAAAGGGCCCTATACCCAATGGAGGTGCTCATAAATTTTAAAGGCCCTAAAAAAAAACAAAGCTTTGTTGGAGGGGCATTGGAGTAGGCACTGGGTAAAATTTTAAGAAAGGGTTTTATTTTGAATTTTCAAGTTTTTATCCCAAAAGGTAGATTAAAAATAGGGACCTTTAGGTCATTTTTCAAAACTAGGGGAATTGGGTTTGGGTTCACCAAAACGTGTAAAAATTGAATTGAGGCAAACGTAAAAACATGGCTCTTTTATATGGGGTTTTGCCCGGGAATCATTTTAAAAAGGGACTTAAATGGTTTTGGGGTTTTTTTAAAAAGTTTTTAAATAAAACCTTTTCAATTTAAAACCCAAAATTTGCTTTTTAAAAAAAAAAAAAATAAAACTATTTTAAGCTTTAGGCCCTTTTGATATTCATCAAAAACTTATTTACCTTTTAAATTATCATCTCCCCTCACCCTCCGATCCTAAAGTCCACTTCTTTTTCTCTAAAAATTTATCTTTTATCCTTAAGTAGAACTTGAGTGTTTTCATTTTTCACTTAAGATGAAATTTCAACTCCCAATTTTGTATGGAAATCCATTCTTACTTTAATACCCCTAAATTTTTAAATAGTAATTTTTTGGTTGAAAATTTTAAAATAATTTTAAATACTATTAACTGAAAAAGGGTTATTTTTAAAAAAAATTTAAATTTGAACTAAAACAAATTAAAACCCATTTTGAAGTAGTTTTTTTTAAGAACACAAATTTTAAAAAGGAAAAATGCTTTTTCCCATGGGGGGTTTGAAAAAAAATTTGTTTAATATGAGGTCTATACTGAACCATACTGAACCTAGAGCACCCTCATACCATACATTTAATATTATAGGTTTTAATTGAAAGGGTTCTTATATGCTATTTTTAAATTTGTAAAATATAACATACGCAAACACACATCAAAAGTTTTTTCAATAAATGAAAATTAATTTTTAAAAAGAAAGCTAGCAACCATAGCCCATAAAAAAATGAAAAACTTGGGGGGAAAAGAAAAACCCTAAAAAAAAATAAAAAGTAATTTTTTAATGCCCATCTATTCCTTTTTTCCTCCCTCAAAAGAAAATAAAGGGTTTTAAAAATTTTACTAATAATCTACAAATTAATTTCCAATTCATTGATAAAACCTTTATTCATGATATTTTTTACAACCCTTTAAATACATAAAAATATTTTAAGAAAATTTGGGTTAATTTTAGAATGTCTAAATCAATAATGCACTAACATTGTTCAAAATTCCAAAATAGGAGAAATTTAAATTTAATTGACATCTAAAACCCAAAAAATTCCAATTGGGGAGTCGTAAAAACTCAAAAACATAACTTTTGCATACATAAACAATTCCCTAAAACCACCTAATGCAAAAAATTTTACAAATGAAACAATAACTTTTTATTAAAAAATTTTATAAAATTTTTATATATATAAAATTCAAAACCTTGAAAACCCAAACTAAAAAAATAACTAAAAATTTCACTTCTTCATATGTAACCCTATTGTTTACCTCACAAACTTCCCAAAATAGGATTTATTTCCAAGCTTTTCCCCATTTCATCTAAATGTTGTCACCAAATTAACATGTTAAAATACCCTAATTAAGGAAAAAATTTATAAATAATAACAGGAATTTAAGTGTTTAAATAGGGGATTTTTAAGTAAATTTTGAAGTAAGAAAGTAATTTAGGTGTTTTCAAAACTGAAATTTGGGTTTTTAAATCTTTGGTAAGGGTAATTTAATTTTAAATTTACCAAAAAAACCTTTGGGCATAATTAATTTATTTAAGGGGTATTTAGGAAATATTTTTTCTAAAATTCTTAAAAAGAGGGAAATAGTTTAAAATAAAAAATTTAAATTGAAATAATTTTTTAACCTTTTATTAACCAATAAAGGTAATTTAGAAATTTATTTTGTTTAAATAAGGGGGGGATTTTAAACTAACTTTTTTCCCTTTCTTTAAAATTAAGTAAAGGGGGGTTTAATTTTTTAAATTTAAATCAAAAAAAGGTTTGGGTTTTTTGAAAATGAAACAAAATTTTTTAAAATTAAAAAAAAATAAAAAACCCCTCCCTACCCCTCTCTCACTCTCCTCACATTACTTTAAATAGTTTTAAAGGGGGTTTAATTTTTTTCCCAAATTTGAAATAGTCAATAAATTTTCATTATTTCAAGAAATGCTAGAAGCTTTTTTACATGGAAGTATTCAAAGAAAAAATTCCTATAATTTGGTAAACCTTCTAATAGAAACTTTTGTTAAATAGTGGATGAAATCAACCATCAAAAAATTTTTTTTTTAAACTCTTTTTTTGGGGGGGGGGGGCTTTTTAATGCATATAATTTCCTTAAGTAGGCTTTTTTAACCCAAGCCATAGGCAAGCCTAAGTCACAAACAAATTGAAGAGGACTTAGAATCATAAAGTCAATTCAACAACCCCTTAAACGGGGGCCAAATCTCCTAAAGTATTAAATAAATGGGCCCCCAAAAAGGGAAAACCCCCTTTCAATGAGCCAAAAGTCGATTCATTGTATGTTTCTGGGCTTCCCCCATTAACCTCGGGAAACATACATAGTTATGGCTCTTATATTATGTGCAAATGGAACTTTTAAATGGTAATTCAAATAAAAATTTAAGAACTTAAAAGGAATGAAAAGGATTTGAAAAATTTAAAAACTTGGGGGAAAAAATTTGATAAGTTTTAAATGGCCCAAAAGCGGGCACATAATAAGGGCACAAAAAATTAAAATAAGATATATTAAATTTTTTGAAGTTTTTTCCCATGCAAAAAGAGTCCAAAATATGACCTTTGGAATCCCCCTTAAATTTAAAATTGAACTATTTTGGGCTTAAAAAAATGAATTTAAAACTGAAACAAAATTAAAAAAACCCAAAAAAAACCCAAGGGTTTTCTTTTTATACTTTTTTTGGGTCTAGGGTTTAGTTTGGGTTTTCAGTTTAAGGATTGAATCAAATTTGAACCGTTTGATTTGAACCAATCTTCTTTTATAAAAAAATAAAAACAAGGACATTTTCTATTTTAAAACATAAAACTTTTTAAATTTAAAACCCTTTATCTATTTTTGCTCTTTATCATCACTTACTCAACTTCTACACCCTTCATCTCTTTTCTTTTAAGCAATTCAAAACCTTTCATTATCATTTAACGTGAGCCCCCCCAGTCTTCGACTAACTATCAAAGGATTTGGGAATGGAACACTTTACCAAATAAATATATAACTTAGAAAAGAGGAAATGAGGTGCTAATAAAAATACAATTCGCAAAGCACAACTATGAAAAAATTGTAGTTGTTAAAAATTTAAAGAAATTTTTAAGGTTTTCCAAAAATTTTCTCAGAATAAAATGAATTTTTACTAAAAAGGTTTCCTTTTAAAATTACAAAATTTGGTTTTAGGAAGTTCACTTGGTAAGATAAAGTATATAAAATTTTAATTTAAAAAAAGCTTAAGTTTTTAATGATTTTTATTTATTTCTTTACAACCAACAAATTGCATTGTGATAATTAAAAGAATTCTCAAAAAAGGGTTTTTTTGGGTTTTATTTTCTAATGAAAAAACGGAAAATTTAAAAAAGGAAATATAGACTGTATGTGAAAAAAGTTTTTCATAAAAATTTTAAAAAAAATTTTTTTATTGCCAGAATCCCCTTTTAAAAAATTAGGTAGTAATGTAAAAATTTAATTTTAAAAAAAACAAAGTAATAAAAAAAAATAAAAAAAAAAAAATGAAAATAGAATTAGATAGATCCTTTTTTGGGTATGGCAATACTAGGAAAGAATAAGGCAAATTTTTTGTGGTTTTTGGGCACTTAAAGTTATTTTAGGGGCATAATACATTGGGACCAAAAGAAAAATTACTAACCTAAATTCTTTAGCCTAAAACCCAAGAATAGCTTTTCTTTCCCTTTTTTTTTTTTTTGTCGTTTGCTTTAGGGGAAAAAAATAGAAAATCCTAAAAGGGGAGAAAATTGGTTTTAGGAAAATGTAAAAAAAAATATGGTGCAAAAACTAAGGTTATATGAAATGCTGAAAACCCCGCAATTTGGAATTGTAAACTACCACCATTTGAAGGGGAAAAGCACTATCTTTACTAATCAACAAACACTAGGTTTTCTAACCGGGGGCTAAAAATCCCCTATGTTTTGGGGGAGTTTCCTTTTTGCCTCCAATTTTCGATTAACTTCTAAAAAAAAAAATTTTTTTCCCAAAAAATTTTGAAACTTTTGTTTTTTCCCAAGTATTTTTTCATGTAGAATTTAAATATAAAAAAAAGATTTTTCAAATTTAAAGAGGAAAAGAGATTTCCTTAGGAAACCAAGTTAAAAAATAAATTTTTTAACAACTTTCTAAATTAGTAAACGATGTTGTTTTATTAACGTATTTTTTTCCAAAAAAGTTCCCTTTAAAAGGGGGCTATTTTAATGTTATTAAATACTTTTTTTAAAAATTATGAAATTTTAAACTTGGGCTTTTTGGAATAACTTTAAAGTGTGATTTTAAAAAGTGAGAAATGATATTTTTAATTCAGTTTAAATTTTATTTTCATTGATTTTAATCTAGTTTAAAAAGAGTTTTGGATAACAAATTTTTTTAGTGGAGGAAGAAACAAAAAGGGGGTGGATGCTGGAATTTTGGGTATTTGATTTTTAAAAGTTTTTTTCATGTAAGGGCAGGGAAATGGTTAGAATGGGGGTTAGAATGTTAATCCAAATGATTATGTGAAATAGCTTAGAGTGCAAATTGGGAGGTTTCCAAAAATGGTTGATTGATTTCTAGATTTGCATAAAGTGTTTTCCAACACAAAATTCCCCTATATCCCTTTTAAAATGTTTTTTGGCAAATAGTTAACTTTAAAAAGGTACAATTTGGGATACTAAGGGAAATTAAAAGATTTTTATATGTTTTTTTATTAAAGTCTTACATCTTAAAAATTAGAAAGTGTGAAAAGGGGAAAAGAAATATGACAATCTTTTTATCATGGGTTTAAAAAGTTTGAAATTTTTTTAGAATGTGTGCTAAAGGACCTTATATGTAGGGGGGGAGTTTAAAAAATGAGTTTTAAAAAAAAGGTCAAAAAGTATTTTGAGCAAAAAATTTTTTTTAAAAAAGAATAACACTAAGACCTAAAAACCCAAATGAAATAAGTTAATAACCTTTCTTATACCAAAACCCACATTGACTTAAGTATTAAAACCCTTTTAAAATAGAAAGCGGCCTAGGAAGGGGTTACGGGATCAAGGATAAAATTTGGGGGCATTTTTCTAAGTAGCCCAATTTAAATGGGGTTTTCCCTTTTATTAAGAGAAAAATTTTATTTGCTCATACAACTTTCTAACTTGCTTGGGTTTCGATTCCCTTTTAATTTAGGGGTTTTACAATTTTGACATATTGAATAATGAGTCATCAAGTGCCTTATAACTCTTATTTTAAAGTTGATTGGATGAGTTGGGCTTGGGTATTTAAATATGATGACTAAAGTTGTGTAAATTTCTTGGTTTTTTTTGACCTTTATAGAACTATTTATTTGTTTAGTTTTAATTGATTTAGTGGACTAGAAATTTCAAAGGGGTAAGAAACTAAGTGTTGACTACTAACCCCACCTCCCCAAGGTGTTCAATTTAAATAACCTAATTTCCAAGGCTTAGAGCCCGAAACGTAAAAGAAAAAAAAGCAAAAACTTGGCTAATAAATTAATGAATAAATTTTTTTTATTTTCTTGGAATTGCTTGATTTTTTTCCCAGTTATAAAGGGTGATGTATTTGTGGCATAGCAAAAGAAATTTAAACCCAAGAGTCAACTTTTTTTAAACTAGTTTTTACTAAGTTAAGTTTTTCTTGAAAACCAAAATTTTTGTTAATAAACCCAATTTTTTTTCTAAAAGCTTAGTTTTAAATGTTTAAAAAACATCTTGGTTTATAAAGACTGGGGTTTTAAGTATTAAAATTTCCCCTAAACATAAAACTGGTTACCCTTTTTGGCTCTTCCCCAAGTTTTTAAATTTGATAATTTAAATTCCTAACAATGTTTTGCTACTCAAAAAGTTTTGGTTTTTGGTTGGGCCTAAGGGTAGGAAAATCGACGCCATATAGGGCCAGGTGAAAAGAGTATGGTACGCGTATGTTAAAATTTTTCAAAGGGTTTGTTAAAAGAAGTGTGGGTTTGGGGGTTTGAAAAATTTTTAGTTTTTATATGGTTTTTTTAAAAGGGTGCTGTTTTATATTTTTGCTTGTTTTTCTGCTTTCACTAACTTTTCAAAGCTAAGGGAAGTAGGGGGCCAAAACATGAGACCCAAAGGGGGGGTAAATATTGTATAAAAATTTTATAGTTTTGATACTTTGAAATATGTCTCACTTTGTAAAGATTTTCCCCTTGATTTTTTTTATGGAATGAGAAAAAGTTTTGGGAACAAATTTTGTATTGGGTTTTTTGTAAAAATGAAAATTTTAGGGTTTTGCTTTATCTTTAACTCAAAGGGTGGGTGAACAAACCATCTTTAGGGTTTCCAAAAGTAAAGAAAAAAATTTTAAGTAAACACCTAGAAGGCAAACATTACACTTAAGATGCAATTCCACAAAAACATAATGTTATATTTGGTTTTTAATTCTTATGTGTACTCCTAAACAAATAATAAGCAATTTGATTCATTAGGCTAAATAAACCAATTTTTAAAAGTGGTTTGAACCAAATCAAACCCAACCTTAAATACCTTTTTAAAACCTTGTACCTCTAAAATTTTTAGGGTAATTGGGGAAGGTACCTTATATGCTTTTTATTAAAGGGAAAATATATCATTACATGACTTGAAAAATAAATTTTTAAAAAATAAAAATAATAAATTTTAAATAACCTAGTCAAACAAAACTTAAGAAAATTTTTGGAAAAAAAAAAATAATTGGGTTTTGTATGAAAATTTATGATTTTGGGCATGTTTATCCCTTTTAAAAGGAACATTAAAGGTTAGAAATTTCTATTAAATGTGTAAAAAAAATCTTCCAACTCTTATAAAAAAACCCTTTTTTCCCTTTTTCAATCCTAAATAAAAAAAAAATAAAAATTTTTTGGGAAAAATTTTTAAAATTTTTTTAAAGAAAAAGGGACCACCTTTTTTTAATAGTTCACTTTTTGACATTCTTACCTATTTTTTCTTAGTTTTAATCAAACTCCCTCAACCCTCTAAAACTTTAAACCCAAATGAGTAAAGCATAGAACTTGGGAAAAAAACTATTGCACTCACAAATCAAATTCGGGACTACATACTTACCCAAAATTTACATTGCAACAACTAACCCTTTAATATATTTTTATATTTATTTAATTTAAAATTTTAAACCTTTAAAGTAATGGGTTGAAATTTCTCAATTTCACTTTTTATTTTTATTTTTTTTAAATTTTATTTGAAAGAAAATAGGAAATATGCCTTTTTTGGGCTTTTAAATATGTCCTTTGTAATTTCCAAAAGGGTTACGTAACATCCCAAAGAATATTCTTTATTAAACTAAATGCTTTAAAACAAGGGTGCCCTATTAACGGTGAAAAAATCCCCAAATAAACAAAAAATAGTAGATAAAATTTGTCTAGGGAGTATTACTGAAACCCCCCAAGGGGCTAATTTGTACAAAAATTGCCAATTTCAAAGTTTAAGTAATTAATTTGAAATCAACAAATAAGTAAACAAATGCGACAAAAATCTTAAAGGGAAAATTGCATATTAATAAAAATGGTCTTTCCCTAAATCCATCAAATTTCCCCCACTAGTTTCCCAAAACCCCCCAACTTTTAATTTTTTATCTTTACAAACTTTAAACCCTCAATTTTATATTTGAAACAAGATGAGGAAAAAAAACAAATATAGAACAAAACAATTTTTTAATTCTTTTAACTGCAAAAATTTTTTTAATAGTCTGACATGCAAAAGTACAACATGCACTAATAACACATAAGCAACCTTTTTGGGAACATAGTAAAACAAACCCAATGGGGTTTAAAACGAACAACAACGCTTCCTCCCCATTTTCTTTAGGGTTTCCTTTCTTTTTCCCGAGGTCACCTTTAAAAAAAAAAAGAAATTTACTTAGTCAATGGCTTTCCAAAAGTCATCCATTGTTTTGGGCCAATGGGGAACCCCAAAAAGGGGTTTTTAAAAAAAATTTGAGTAAAAGGCTAACCAAGTATCCCATACTAAGGGCCACCCAAAATTTTTGGGTGGACAACCACTAAAACAAGAACAACTAACTTGAATTGAGACTTTTACAAAACATGCAAGCCTAAGATTCCCTAACTAACAAATAACGCTAGGGGAATCAAAAACCCAATTTTTTTAGAGTAAAAAAAATGAAAACTTGTGACAAAAAAAAGCCAAATTGTATAGATTTAAGGGATCATTTGCTTTAAAAAACGAAGCTTCTATAAATATGTTCCTTAGATCATTTCATGTCAATTCCAGATGCTTTTTAATCACATTTTTTATTTGGGCAAGCCAAGAACAAAATTTCATAAAATTAGTCTCTAAATATATTCAGACTTTGTTAAGTTCACTAAGATTTTTATAACTCTGCATCAACAAGACATGTCCTACCAAATATATACATATATTAAATTTAAACGGATATTCACAATGTTTACATAAAATACTGAAAATTTTTCAAATCAATATATTAATAGTTTTCATTAATAAGCAAATATTATATCAAACAGAATAGATGAAACTTATAAAATTATTGAATACATGAAAACCCAAATGTAGCATACTATATTAAACTATGAAATTTAGAGACTTATTTTTAGTACATTTTCTTCTAGGGGCTCCTTGAAGTATGCCAAAACCCATCTAATTAAACTAAAGGATAAAAAAAGAAGTCACAGAAATAGACATAATAAGACATATTTGTAGGTACCTCATCATACTAGAATGGAAGACTTCCAAAAACCCACCTGCTTAATCTATCTAACCTCCCTTTATTTAAATACCCTAGACCTCCTCTTGTGGGGAAATTTTGACATATGCTACAAATCTCTTTATACTATTTTTTTATTATTAAATAAACCCTACAAACTCGAGTTCAAAGTGCATAACTAAAGTCATCTCCAATGGCCTAAAATTATACTTAATTTACAAGCTTAACCAAAACGTATTCAAGCAGGATCTTAGTTGAGAAACCTACTATCAACGGAAGTCTAAGGGGTGCATTTTAATTAACTTTGTAAATCCCTAAACATATAAAATATTTAATTACATGAAAAAGTTACAAAGAACTTTTCCCCTTTTTTAAAACTCTCATTGTCATCATATGTTGATTTAATAGTAATTATAATAAAAATATTTATTTATTAATTTGCTAGTTCGGTGGTTTTGAAAAATGATTATAATGACTACAAACTCATGCGTTCAAAATCTAATTAACATTTTCAGAAATTTTGTTTTAAGTACTTATAATAAAAAAAAAAGTCGAAAAACATTGTTTAAATTTCAAAATTCCTCATAAATATAAGCATAAAAAATAAAATATAAAAAATTTCCACTAAATTAATCATAACAAATTACTCCATTAAAAAAACATTAAATTTAAAGGGTAAATTGATTTCTAAAAATTATATGGCTGGGTTTAAACATTTTTAAAAAATTTAAAAAAAGCAACTTTGAATTTGAAACACTATCTACTACTTCCCCTGGGTTTTTTTGACGCTTACTCAGATGGGCCTTTGAAAGCAAAGTTGGGTGATCATTAAAACCACAATTCTTAGCAAAACCATGCCCATTTTTAAGCTCCTGAAGCTTGTTCCTTATTGGGTCCTAAAATTTTAAAATCTTGAATTGACTTTATAAAAAGGAATCACAACCCCCTTTTAAAGGTTCTTGTGTAAAAAGGGTTTGGGTGCTCCTACCATGGGGGTTTGGGTTTGTTGCAATTAAATTTGTTCTCCCACCGGGCAACATTGATCTTGCCCCCTACACACCTCTTTCTTCTAAGTTTAAACTTTCCAACCAAATTAACAAGGGTATTTTTGAAATCATTCCCTCTATGGAATTCTCTAAAATTTGGTAATATGGTAAGCATTTTTCGGGGCAACCCTTTTCAAAAAAAGTTTATTAAAATTCAAGTGTTCTCATATGATCTTATCATCAACAAGTGAAAGATAAGGGGCCCTTTAAAATGATATTTAGGGGTTCTTGACATCTTTGAGGATGACCTGATGGGGAAGTAGGGTACGGTGTCTCCAGGGTTCCCTAAGTCCCTTTCCCCTCTTATTCCCAAACCTATTGCTACTCCCCCTAAATTATCATCAGGGATAAAAAGGGTTTTAGTTTTTTCCATAAAAAATTGAAAACTCTTTCTTTAGGTTGAAAAAGTAAGGAGAAAGTTGAAGACCTAGGGCAATTATTCTTGCATTGCTGCAGCTACCCCTATGGATCCCAAATGCTACCTTTACTACTATAAACCCTACCAGTTTTGGGTTTTCCCAAACTCGGAGTCAACAAAAGAGTCATTGGATAATCAAAAAATTTCCTGATATATAATTTATAAAAAACCCTAGAAGACCCCAAAAAAACCCTAAGTGATAAATATGAAACCCCAAAAAAGAAGGAAACTCTAAATCATAAACGTACACAAAAACCCCAAACCTTAATATGCAAGAAAACCCCAAAATGGCTACAAAAACCCTTTGTAGACCTCTTTAAAAACCCAAAATTAAAAAGTCTAAAACCCTAATATAACTAATGAAAACCCAATTATAAAGGCTAAACTAAATCCCTTTAAAAAATAAAATATTTTTCGAAATTGGGGGGGTTGAAAACCCAAAAAACAAAACCCTTTCACACAATCCAAAAACTGTAAATGGTTTCGAACATTAGTTTAACCCAAGGATTGGGTAGTATAAATTAAAAAATTTTTTTGAATTTAAAAAATATGACCAAAAATTAAAAATAACCCAAAATTTTTACTTTAAATTTTCCTTTAATTTTACTTAAACAAAATTTAAATATCTTTTAATAAAGCCTTAATTCGATAACTAACCCTCATTTTATTTTTATTTTAAAAATAGATAAAATTCATTAATGGGAAGGCACCAAGGGGAATTTTTTTTAAAATCAAAGGGCAAAATCCTTTAGGGGGCAAAATCTTTTTTTTCCCCTAATTTTGCAAAAAGCAAATAAAGGGAAAAATTTTCCCTTTAAAAGGGAGACTTATACCCCAACCCAAAAATAACCCACCCTTTTTCCCCCTTTTAAATACCCTTTTTCTGGGAAAACCCCTTTGGGGCCCTTTCCCTTTTCCTATTTTTTTTTTTTTCATCACTTACTAAAAAATTTTTAAGAACTCCCTAAAACAAAACCCCAAGACTCCCCTTCCATCTTCTCT
>JAMXBC010000784.1:0-13802 GCA_024138005.1 Lumnitzera racemosa
TTTTGGGGTTGATTCGATTCGGTTTCCGCATCGATTTCAAAATTTAGAGTCTAGTTCGATTTCTACGTATTTTTTTTACTCGAACCCTAGAAATTCGTTTCAACTCCATAATATAAAATTAAATCACATTACTTCCCAATCTCCTAAATTTTTATCATTACCCCTAGTCAGTATTTTATTTCACTCGATACACTTAAATCCGTATTAGTATACTGAATTCACTCTGATGTGAGAAATTTTTTATATTTTTCATATATTTACATAAATTCAAGTCTTCCATCGATTTTATTATACATCCCTATTATTTATATAATATCAATTTTTATCCTAATATTTTCTATTTATTATATTTCCAATAGTTACATATTATGCATTATTACCTATTATGTATATAATACACTTCTAATTACTATCTCTAAACATCAATTATCATTTCAAAATGTCTAAATTCATCCTAAATCAGTTTTACATCTAATTATCCTAATTTACAAAATTAACTTACAATTTACTATTTTTCCTATTACTCATTTACTACATAATTAACGTAATAATTACATCTAACACCCTAAATGCTACAAGTATCATAATCCATCAGATTTCAACATCCTAAAACATATACTTATTCACTAAATCAGTAATTAACTATTTAATTACTTAATAACCCTAAATTACCCATTTTATGCTTCATTTTAAGGCCTAAAAATTATCTAAAAATTTCAAAAATTAATTTTTGAAATCAGGCTTCATAGCACTGTTCTATATCATCTAAGTGGTCTACAAAAAAATTTTGGGTTCAAAACTACACTCCTAAGGTCATTTATTTCTAAATCAAAACATGCTCGTTTTACATAATTTCTTAAGGACCCTATATCACGAGACATATTTTCATCAAAATAATATTTTTTATAAAAACTAAATACAAAAATATTTTAGAATGACAAGTTTCATAATTTTCTAATAATATTTACTATTTTTACAAAATTACACAAAATTGGGCTAGAAATCGAACTCACCGATTTGGGTGGCTTCGCCACCATCTGTGGCCATGGGTGTGTCAGCCCACCTGGGGTGCTGCCACCACCATATGGTGGCAGTGGCCGTCCACTCCCAGCTGTTCGTGCGGGTTTGGATTCTCCTTTGTGGCCCTTATTGCACAGTTTTTCCTTTTCTTTTTTTTTTCTCTAGTTTTTCCCTTGAATTTTCGAGTCTCTCTATTTTTATCACTCTCCAAACTGACAAATGAGCTTCTAAATTTTCTTGCTATTTATAGAGCTTTAGGGAAATTATTGTGCATTAATTTGATTAGATAATTGCCTTATCTTCTTCTAATTTGACTTTTGTGTTATTCTAATTTAATTGGCCAATTTTTTCTTATTTTTTCCCAATTTCCATGGCCTATATCTGGATCATTCCTTATTTTTCCTAATTTTTATTTATTTTTCCTTAATTAATTATGAATTTTCTTTAATTATTTAGTATTATTTTAGCACATTACGCGTATTTTAAGTAATTATGCGTATTTCTACATACATGTGAATTCATATATAGTACAAATAAATATTCTTAAATATTATTCAGGTTATTTTATGATTTTTAGTTTACATATAATTTATCTCTATGATTCGTTAATTACCGGAATGCATTTTACGCATTTTCGATAAATAACGAGTTATATACTTAAAATTTAGAATTTTTATATTATTTTATTTTATTACTTATTTTCTTAAATTCAAATTTACGGGATCATTTTACTAATATTTCTAGCTTTACTTATAATTTATAGATTTACTTTATAATTTAGACTCGATCGAGTCTTTCAACCGATCGAAACCTCGAATGGTTAGTTTTGGGGCTTACAGAACCTATATGTCCAATGATTACTCACTTGCTATTCACTGATGACTCATTGTTTTTTATGGATATTTCTAAACGCAATGGTGTTGTTTTTAGAGAATTACTTGTAATGTATTGTGCCGCTTCAAGTCAAGGATTAACTATGTATTGTCTATTTTTTAGTTCTAACACATCTCCAAAAGATAGAAACAAAGCAATTGAGTGGCTCGGAGTCAAAGAAGCATGAATCCAAGCAAGTATTTAGGTTTTCCCCAATTTGGGGAAGATTTAAGACTAAGCCTTTAAAATTTGTAAGAGGCAAAGTTAAAGGCAAACTAAAGTGTTGGAAAAATAGACTTTTGAGTGAAGTAAGAGGGAGACTTTGATATTGCTTTTGCTATCCCCACGTATTCAATGGCATGCTTTAAATTTCTGAGGAGATGGTGTCAAGTTTTTAATAGGAAGATAGCAATTTTTTTTTTTCTATGGGACAGCTAAAGAGGAACAAAATTCACTGGATGAGTTAACAACAACTTACTAAGCCTAAAAAACCTTTAATATGCCACTTCTCACAAAATTAGCAATGAAAGTTCCAAAGATTGGATGTGGAAGTCCTAAAGGAGCTCTACTTCCCTAATGTTGATTTCCAATGTGCTAAGAAGGGTAATTAAGCACCATGGGGGTGGTCTAGTATAGTAGAAGGAAGAAACATTCTATTTGACGATAGGATGAGGAAAGTGAGGGATGGGAAGTTTTATTGGGATTCGGAATGAGAGATTGGATACCTAAAATTGAGAACTTTAAGTTAAAGCATAGGGAAGGAATTCAGAAGCACATCAAAAGGTTAATACACTAATAGACAATGATGTGCATGGCTGGAATTTAAACAACATTCAGTAGCACATTACTAGAGAGGATTAGGAAGCCACTAAAAAATTCTTACTTACCTTCTTCGAGGGCAATGATGAGTTGATTTAGTCGTTCTCAAGGGAAGGGTTACGCACTGCAAAGTCCATGTATTTCTACCTATTGAAAAAAGAGCTGATGAGGACCCTAAGAAGACCTTTACCTTCGTCACTCCTTCCAAAAAGACATGGTACATAAATGCGCCATCAATACTTTAGTACGTAGTCTATCAACTGAAGATTTCTTTATCAATTAGGTATATTCACCATTAGAGTACAATCTTAAAAAAGAGTTGTGGGATGAATTAGAATAGGCTAAGGTGATTGAGGGGCCTTAGATGTATGTAAGGTATTTTAATAAGATACTTTATGATCAAGAGAAATGTGTTGGAAGAGAAAGGAATCAAAGATAAATAGAGGATTTCCAAGATATGGTTTCCTAAGCCAAAATTATGGATGTGGGATTTGTCAAGCAACAATTCACATGGATAAATAAAAGATATGATGTGTGTTAATAAAAGAAAGAATAGATTATACTTTTTTTTCTAATGGATGGTTAAATTTTTGCCTCACACAAAAGTATATCACTCTCCAACTATGGGATCGGACCATGGGATGCTTATTATATCACTAGAATCCTAAAGAAATAGAAGAACTAAGTCTTTTAAAATTTGAAAATTTTTACATGCCATAGACGGTTGTAAGAAGTTATTAGTAAGGGTTGGGAGTGGTAAGCAGATTCTAATCATTTTAATGCTATAGCGAAGAAATTACAGACGTATAAGGAGTTGTTAACAAGTTGGAATAAAGAAAAAGTACCTAATAATAAAAGAATTTGTCACGCGCCCGAAAACTGCAGAATCGTAACAACCCCGCCTTGTAAACCATTCTAAGATAAAAGTTGGCCTTAACAACTGCTATCTTAAATCTGATCACACAAGGCGCTACGACAAACCCCTTTGAAGAAAAAAATTTTTAAATTTTAAAATAAATCATTTCCCTTTAGAAAGGGGAAAAATAATATGTAATATATATACAAAATTTCAGTATTACATTTTTTAAAAATGAAAAATTCTCAAAAAAAAAGCTTAACCTTAAAAAATATATTCTTTCTTCAAATATTTTTCCTCACTTCCCAAGTTTCGGTATTTACTATTTTAAAAGGTAGTTGTATCACTTCTTTAGCCAGCACCTAAAGACCCATGGGGAATGTAAGCAACCCCCCAAAGTTCATAATTAGGATGGAGGACCCAAAACTATACAAAAATACAAAAAAGGGTTTATAAATTTTCAACTTATTATGCAATGCATATTCAAGCAAATGCCATCGCACAGCGTTACCCGTCTCTTGTGAGATTAAGAAATTTCACCCCCTCAAACCGATTAGAGTTCCCATTAATGCAACAGCTCACAACCAAACCCAACTTTGCAATAAGACCTCGCTCCTCCTACGACTACCTTTGAAAAACCATTTGACTTCACCCTCGCCGCGACCTTCCCCCCCCCTCCGTCCTTTATTTTCAACAAGGATGAAAAAAAACCATTATGCAATCCAAACGCTTAAATCCCGTTTTTTGAAAGGATCGGTATTTTGGCCGGAAGTCCTAAGTTCCCCTAAGGGGTTCCCATGTAAATTGATTATGATTATGGTCGAAATCTGATTAGGCCCAATTTTAGGGTGATAAATCTTTTCATAAAAATCATATAAACAACAGAACAACAGACAGAATCATAGCATCATTCTAATCCCCCAATGCCAAAACCCAAACTACTAACAAGCACAACCAAGATAATCTCAACCTCCAAAAAAAACAGTTTGTATTAATACCAACTTACCTAACTTTTCCTCACTTACCGAGGTCCAGCTCGCCAGGCCATCGCCGATCTCCTATAACAAAACGGGTTTCATTTTTTCTTAAATTATTATAGTTTCTTTTTATCCTAAAAACGTTTATGGAGTTTTGTTTAAATTTAATATATCTAATTACTAGGTTTTTAAGTCTTTTACAATTTTTCTAGGTTTTGGATTTGGGTTTGGGGTTCATTTCCACTCGATTTCTAATTTGGTTCTATTCGTTTTTCTAATTTTGTTTTTAACCGAACTCTAAAATTCTTTTCAACTCAAATGTAAATTTAAATTACTTTATTTTTAGATACCTAAATACTTAAAAAACCCCCCTATCAGTATTTTTATTATTCCAGTACACTTAAATCCCTTTAAAAGTTACCGAATTTACTCTTGATGTAAAAATTTTTTACAATTTTATAAATTACATAAATTCAAGTTCCTATCAGATTTATTGACATTTTTATAATTTTATAATATCAATTTTATTTAAAATTTTCTATTTATTATATTTCTAATAATTGTGTATTATGTACTATTTCTTATTTTGTACAAAAACACATCTAATTTTTCTATTACCTAATTATCCCAACCCTAACATCAATTACATTTCAAAATGTCAAAATCATCCTAAACAAATTTACATCTAATTTTACCCTAATTTTCAAAATTAACTTAAAAATTTATATTTTTTTTTCCCTATTATCATTCTAAAAATTAACCAATAAATTTCTCAATACCCTAAAGCTACAATATCTATTTATCAGATTTCAACACCTAAAATATAAGATTCACTAAATTTTTAATTAACTATTTAATTACTTTAAAATTAACCCAAATTACCCATTTTATGCCTTTTTTTAAGGCCTAAAAATTATCTAAGATTTTTAAAAAATTAATTTTTTTAAAAAGAGTTCTCAAAATTTCAATTATTTAATAGCTACACAAAAATTTTTTGGTTTCAAACTACACTCCTAAAATTATTATTTCTAAACCGAAACATCTCGATTTTTGCATGATTTTTTTAAGGATCATATATCACGGGATATGTTTTTTATCAAAAAAAATTTTTCTTAAAAAAACATACAAAAATATTTCAGAAAAAAAATTTTATAATTTTTAAGAATATTTACTATTTTTACAAAATTATACAAAATCGGGCTAAAAATCGAACTAACAGATTTTTGGGGGGTCCCGGCCACCGTCGGGGGCCAAGGGGTTTGGGCCCCCTGGGGCTCTACCACCTAGGTGGGGGAGGGCCCTCTCCCCCACTGCTCGTCGGGGCTGGGTTTCCCTTACAACCCCCAACTGCACATTTTTTTCTTATTTTTTTTTTTTTTTCTTTAAACCCCAACTTTTCTCCCATTTCGCTTTCTCCCTTTTTTTTTCACTCTCCAAACTACCCAAAAGGCTTCAAAAAATTTTGGGGATTTATAAACTTGTGGGAATTAATGGCATTAAATTGGGCAAACATTGTCTAAATCCTTTAAATTTTTTGGGTTTTGTGTTACTTAAATTTAATTGGTTTTTTTTTTCATTTTTTCCCCAACGCCACGACCTAATTCTGGATCATTCCCTTTTTTTTAAATTTTTTTTTTTTTTTATTAATTTAAATTTCAAAATTTTCTTTTAATTATTTAGTATTATTTTAGCAAAATTTTTGCGTATTTTAAGTAATTACGCTTTTTTCTACATACATGTAAATTCATATATAGTAAAAATAAATATTCTTAAATATTATTTAGGTCATTTTATGATTTTTAATATACATATAATTTATCTCTAGCGATTCGTTAATTATCGGAATACATTTTACATGTTTTCGATAAATAACGAGTTATATACTTAAAATTTGGAATTTTTATATTCTTTTATTTTATTGCTTATTTTATTAAATTCAAACTTACGGAATCATTTTACTAATATTTCTAGCTTTACTTATAATTTAGACTCGATCGGATCTTTCAGCCGATCAAAGCCTTGAGTAATTGGTTGTGGGGCTTACAAAATCCTTGATCAATTGATGAAGAAAACTAGAGGAGCAGCAAAATATCATACATCACAATAGAGATGAAGAGGAATTGATTTTGAAAGTGCTTGAAGAAGTGTGGTCTAGAGAGGAAGAATACGGCATGAAAGAGCAAAAGTGAATTGGATTAATTGTGGGATCACAATACTACATACTTTCATCAAGTTGCTAAAAATAAAAGAAGGAAACATTCTGTTTTAGCTTTGAAGAATGATCAGGGAGCTGGATAGAGGATAATGAGGAAATAACAGCAGCTTTCATACAATTTTACACAAATCTTTACAAGAGTGAGCAGGATAGAGCTATGAATAAAGTTCTTGATTAGATCTAACCTAAGTTTTTAGTTGAAGATAATTTGATTCTAGATGGGGATGTTATTGAGCTAAAAGTGAAAGTAGTATTTATGATGGGAGCTTTGAAGGCACCTAATCCTGACAATTTTCCAAGTATCTTCTATCAACATCATTGGGACATTATTGGACATTAGAGTTTTAGGATTTACTATAAATAGCCAAATCTTGTAAGCGGTTAGATCATTATCTTTTCATGATAAGAATTCAGAGAATATTTTCAAAGAGCATTGTCTCTATTGTAAGCTTATTAAGTTGTACTTGATTATTGAGTATTATTTTCTCTTTAATCCTTATTGTGTTCTTATTAATGCTCTTTGTACGATTGTGATGAACCCCTTCATTGAGCAAGTTGGTGAGTTACATCTAACCCTCACTTGAAACTCAAGCCTTGGTTTGGTTTTCATGAGTCGTATCGAAACCCATTTCGAGCTTAACCCCTGATTGTGTTTGTGTTTTGGTACATGATATCCATCCACATCCACATCCACATCTACATCCACATTCACATTCAAACCCTCATTCCAATTGCTACTTCCTCACTCTCATTGAACGTCAAATTCCCACTTTTGTGGTTCATGTCTACTGCATATTTTGAATCATATCACAGTGGGATGTGGAAAGTGAGGGATGGGAAGTCTATGGAGATATGGAATAAGAGATGAATACTTGAAATTAAGAACTTTAAGCTAAAGCATAAGGAAGGAATTCAGATGCACATTAGAAGGTTTACATGCTAATAGACAGTGTGTGCATGGTTAAAATTTAAACGGCATTCAGCAACACATTACTAGAGAAGAATAGGAAGCCATTAAAAAAATTTACTTACCTTCTTCGGGGGGCTATGGTGAGCTGATTTAGCCAATCTCAAGGGAGGGCTTGTGCACTACAAAGTCCATGTATTTCTACCTATAAAAAAAAAAAAAAAAAAGAGCTGATGAGGACCTCAAGAAGACCTTTACCTTCATCACTTCCTTCCAAAAAGACATGGCAATTTCTTTGGAACCTAGATGTACAACCTAAAGTTAGACACTTTTTATTGAGGACTTTCATAAATACTCTACTTATAATAAAGGAATTATTTAGAGAAGAAGTGCGCAAGATCCACTTTGTCTGTTTTGTAGGACATATAAATGGTTGAACATGCCCTTATGTTGTGCCCTTAGATTGAAGTTATACGATTTGGAGCAATAGGATTCAAGTTTTCCAAGGATGAAATGAGTAGTCTTTGGCATTGGTTCAAAAAACAAGTGGATGTTGCAGCCAAATCTAGTTTTTCTAGGTGTGAAATGAGTTATTGTATGGCATGGGTAGCTTGGGGTATTTGGACCAAGAGATGTGCTGCATTATATGATAGTAAGGAATGAGATCTGGTTTGTGTGATAAGAAGAATCAATAGATGCAAAGAGGGATGGGAGAAATTAAGACAGAAGGATGGTAGAAGAACACCAATATACTCTAAATCGCAATATAGGGTTTGGAAAGCTCTCAATTTTGGGGTGATTGAAATAAATGTGGATGGTACTTTTTTACATAAGGAATCAACCGGTGTTATGTCCGATGTTGTATGGGATAAGCGTGGGAGAGTTATAGATGGATTTTTTAAATGGGTTGAGGCTAATAATGCGGAACAAGTGGAAGCCTTAGCAATTGTGGAAGCCATTTGGCTTACTAGAAGAAAAGGTCGGGCTAATGTGATTATAAAGTCAAATGCAGATAATGTAGTGAATGGAATTAACAATAGTCTAAAGACAACAAATTGTACTTCTGGAGATATTATTGGTGACATCAAATTGGGGCTGCTGACACTTAGTAATGTTAAAGTTATATTGATTTCTAGACGTATTAATTCTATAGGGTAACTATTAATTTAGAAGATGAATGTGTCAATTGGATTGGTGGATCAACACCCCATTCGCTCTTTCTTAGCTACTATATCTTGATTGTTTAACTATTAATAGTGCAGATCACTTGTACTCTAACCATGACATTGATTTATATGAATTGAAAGTTAATGTTTTGTTAAAGAAAAGAAAAGAAACACTATTAAGACCCAAATGGAGACATCAAATGTAAATATGACAAAATTGTGAAGATCAAACATATTGCCTCGTTTCTTGTGAACATAGGAAAGTAAGAGTATGAAACTCTAGATTTAAATCAAAAGGAATAATTACATTGAAAATCAAGATTTATGTGCAAAAATGTTACATATATATCAAGCCACTGAAATAAGTTGTAAATGCTACATCAACCCATCCTAAGAAGTCCTTGAGGTTACAGTTTGCATAGAATCAACACTGGCTTTCGAGTAATTTAATTTAATTACAACATTATTAATATGGCGAATCATATAGACGGGTTCATGTTATGTTGATATCCTATTTGCATCAATACTTGCACTGTCTTTTTTACTTGCATCTGAACATATTACAAACTGCTTTGTAATTCCCCTTAGTTCAAATAATCATCATACATGTTGCATACATACTTATTGTATTCACAAATCATCAGTATGTCTTAGTTTTAAAAGGTGATGAGCAAAATTCGTACACAACAACCTAGGTTTGCTTCTAATTTTTAGGAATAAATTCACCGCAGGAGTCCTATTTACACTTATCCACAATTTAGATCTAAAATGTTTTATATAATTTAGTACCTATAAATTCGATTTGTTACAATCTAGTAAAAATTTAGATATTAAATTATTAATAATATCGCTAAGGCTGTTATAATTTAATAATATGAACACTGATTTCTTAACAGATGAATCGGGTTCAATTCTTTCTCTCCAAGTTATAATGTAATTAGCAAAAAAGAAAATCTTAACAAAATCATAAATACAAATATTGAATTGCAACCATATTAAAAGTATAAATGTTAAATTGTAATAAAATAAGAATTTAAACGCTAAATTACAGGAAATTGAATACACAAAACACTTGCAGCGCATTTATCCCGAATTGTAGATCGGGAATATACATCATCATATAATTAAATATCTATTTGATAACTGCATGGAGAAAATATTTGCTCATTGAAGAGAAGCTGATAGATAAAGAAGGCAAATGGGGAAATCTGCAAAATTACAGAAAACATAACTTTATTATAACAGCGAAAAGCATACCCCCATCCCATCTTTCCTTGAACAAGGACATACAAGCATAATGTGATCACGTTTCCTAATCCATATATCATGGATGTACTAGGACACAGTAACCACCTAGTCTAATAACAGTACTAGCAACTTCATACTCTAGAAACAGACCAAATATGACAGATTTGACACCTATGTATGGAACATAAATGCCAGGATGATCTTCATCTACACAGCTGCAAAAATGGTGGATCGTATGATATAGCATTAGACAATTGGGAATTTTTTTCCTTCATATCCACCTGATTTTTTGCAGCCTGATTTTGGTCCCTTCTTATTATTACATACATGATTTAAATTTTAACTTGGTAGCTAAAGCATCAACACAACAAACATTTGGTCCCCACCCCCCCCCCCCCCCCACTTCAAGTGGTCTGGTGTCATCACTCCTCGGTTTTCTTCTCATCAGCAGCAGCTGGCAGAGCTTGTTCAGCTTCCTGGAATTTCTCCTCCTCTTCCTCCTTGGCAGCTTTGGGCTCCGCTTCGGCTCCGTGTCAGGGTCGGGTTCTTGTGCAACCGTTTATCCTCAGCCTTCTCTTCCTTTTCCTCAACAACTGTCTCAGGCTCAGGAGCTACTTTGGCTGTCTCAACAACTTCGGCTTCAGCCTCAGCAACTGCAGGTTTTGTTTCCTCCTCTTTCTTCGCCTCTTCGGTTTGAGTTTCGGGTACGGGTGGGGATTCAACGGCAGCAGGTGGTGCTTCTTCAGTCACTTTTTCTGCTTCCTCTGTTCCTTCCTCCTCTGCCTTTTTTGGCTCTTCTTCAGTTGCTGTTGGCTCGGTCACAACTTCCTCCTTGACAGCTTCTGCTACTGCTACCTCAGGCTTCTTCTCCTCAGGAAGCGCTGTCTTTGCTGTTACTACCTATTTTGCTCATCGAGCATATTATTTAAATCAGGATGTAGCAAAAAGAGGGGGGAAAAGGATAAATTTAATTTAATTGAGGACATTCACTTCAAAGCTCCTGGACTATCATGACGACGAATTTCATGATAAATCGGATAACATGCACCCTTATACGTACGCTTAAAACCAAAAAGTTCCTGTAATATGAAAAAATTTGCTATAAAAAATTGTACCAACTAATTTTACAACTCCCTACATACTTATTTTATATCTTAGATTCAACCAAACGAAAAACTATACTATTAATATAATATATAAATCGGTGAATTAATTACAAGTAATCGTTAGTAATTGCACACACAACAAAAGATCCATTGGGTATTAAAATCCACCTCTATGTATGAAGGATAGATAGTTAGTGATTTTTTTTTTTTTGGGAAACATCCATATTTTTTAAGCACTACAGCATATAAAAAATTTGTTAGTAATTATCCACCCCTTATCCGTTCACAGGAGATGTTGCGATACCAATAAATGTTTTCTTGCACAAGATCATACTCGTACAATATTAGTACCACTAAATAAAGAATTTAATTGCTATCTGAATATATATTTTTTTATACAAGGAAGTTGTAGTGATGATCTTATTTTGATTACCTGGGCTGTGGCCATTGGACAAACTAGGAATTGAAGTGAGACTGTAATAAAATGCTAAAAGCTACAAAGAAAATTTTTTAAGACAAGCAAAACTTGTCGATACTTGAGGAATCGAGAAGAACCCAAAGAAAGGGAGAGAGAGAGAGGTGAGAGAGTGATGGGTGAATGCTTTGAGAGTGTGTGATGGGAGAGAGTGGTGGATTAGAGGAGGTTTTTATAGAGGTGCGAGAGCTCAAAATTTGATAGAGAGATGGTGGGTGCACTCAATAAGAATCTTGGGATTTGACACCTCATTCACTGGTTTCCAAGGGAATAAGCATGTTATGTAATAATGTCGATAAAAAGCCTGGCAGATAAGGTTAGATTATACTATAAGGGTATTATTAATGGGCAGCTTTAGAATACATGTTAAAATTCTTATAAAATAACTTGTTATTTGCTTTTGACTATTACTTACACATTTTATGAAAAATAATTTATCCGTACGGTATAGGTATATTTTTTTATATTCCTTTATTTTGCCCCTTATGTATCAGCATTTATACTCTTGATCTTTAAAAATAAAATTGATGCTTTAAATTATTTTTAAGCTATAAATCAAAAATAAAGATTATCTAAATTTTTTAAATATTTAATAACATTATCATGACATCATCTTTCAAGTAATCTCCACCTATAATTATGCACATGAGTTGCATCTAGGAGACATGATCTAAATCCTTTAGAAGTAGTTCAAAAGCACATTTTTTAAATACTTCCAAGTTGTAAACTATCAATTTTACAAATATATACTACTGATACATGAAATAAATATATAAGATCATGTGTATATAATTTACCGGATACTTATATCCAACATCTTTATAAATGTTGATAATTGACATTTGTTAACAATTTCATTATATGTCTTTTTTATTTGTTTATTTTCAACAACATTACATAATATAACTTGAAAGAGGAGAATTTAAATCTAATTTATTTTATTAGGAGATTTAATATTTATACATTAGATTATATAATTATTTTATGTTTTTTTTTTATAATTTTTAGGTGTAATTTTCAATCTCTTGATTGGTGTGACCAAAGCATACGTGTAATTTTGAATCTCTCGATTGGCGTGACCCAAAGCAATGAAGGTTTATTTTGAAATTCATATAAAATTACAAACCCATGGTCTGCTTTTGGAGCTGTGTCCCGTGCTTTGTGCGGTCAGGTAAGTAGGTGACTCATTGATGGTATCATCCACTCATGGCGTTCATGGTTTCCCAATCCTTTTGCTTTCCTTTTTCCTTCTGGATTTAACCCTCTAGCTAGTGACTTCCCACCAATCAGTCCATTTTCTCTGTTTTTGGTCCAATACATTATTGTTTTATTATAGAATACAATATACATTATATATAAAGCAACATATATCATATTATTTTATGTGGAAAAAAATTGCATGAGAGAAGACAAACTTTTGTGTCCAAATGAAGAAAGATTATAATAGTTTAATGACGAGATGAATGTTATCAAAAGCGAAGAAAATAAGAGATGTGCGTTACATGTCATGGTGTGACATGCTATGTACCCATGTATATGTTCATGTGGCGTAACCATATTAGGGATATCTAATGAAGCTATGAGAGCATTCTATCTAAAAATATCAGCTATTAATACCATATTACTATATCTCTTACCTGTTCGAATAAAAAATATTTCAATCTCTATTTCAATTTGAATTTCAACTTCAACTTAAATTTGATTAAGAGTATGAATAAGACGAACTTACTTAAAAGCTACTTGAGTTCAACTCCAGATTTATATGAATTCGATTTAGCTATAATCGAGCTTAAGTTTAAGCTACTCGAATAGCTTATCAAGTCGAGCTTAAGCTTTATCATGCTGGATCGACAAGCTCATAAGTTGAATTGAACTCAAGTCAAATTTAAATACTAGTCGAATTCGAGCCGAGTTTAAATATTATTATTATTTTATTTAGATTTATAATATCTTTTAAGATTATCGAGTATAAAACGAGTTTAATCAAATTAAGCTTAAGCTTATCGAATATCATTTTGAGCCAAGCACAAGCTTGAGTTGAGTTTAAGTTTCAAGTTTTTCTATTTAAGTCAAATTTTTAATTTAAAACTATATCATTTTTATCAACCATTTCAGCTTTAAATTTGACCATCCATGCTCT
>JAMXBC010000785.1:0-13798 GCA_024138005.1 Lumnitzera racemosa
ATTAATCATCAAAGTTTAAAAATCAAGATTTTTGGCTTTTTAAATAATAAAATTTTCCTTTTCTTTTCAAATCATTCATGTACTAAACATGATATAAGACAAAAAAAATTGTTTGTTTTTTTTATAATAAAGATGGAAAATTTGGGAAACATAAAATAAAAAACATACTTCAAGATTTAAGATACAATAAAATCTAAACAACCCCTTTCACTTTTTTGGGTTCACTTTTGCCCTTCTTTTCTATTCCTTTGTTTCCCTTCAATGTAATTGCAAGATTTTTTTTAAATTTATAGCAAAAGTATTACAAATCGCCACAAAGTTATACATATTTAACTTTATTTCGTTGGGTTTTTAAAACAAAATAACAAATAAAAAAATATTTCTCTTTTTTTTTTGGCAAAAATTTTTTGTTAAACTTTATATCCAGAAAAGTGCATGAATTTTTTTTCCTTTTTAGCTCCACCTTAAAGCTCCAAAACTTAAAATGTTGTAATTCTTCACGTATCCCTAATATCCAATAAAGTAAGGCTTAGAATAACTACAATTCACAAAAAATGGGAAAATAATTCTTCAACCCTCCAACAAACATTTCTATTTTTAATAATTTATCCTCCTTAAATATAACATCCAATTTTTTAAAACCCAAAAAATAAAATAAAAAAAAAATTTCATCTTAATCCTTTGTAATTTTTAACATTGATTCTATCCAAACCTTAAATTTAACTTTAAATCACACTTTCTTTACCAAATTATTTTTTCCCTTTTGGGAAACATTTAAAAAAAATTCTCAAAGTACGAAACCCCAAAAACACATTTTTGAGCTACACACATAAAAAAAAAATTGCACACATTTAAGCAAAATATGGTAAACGACTAAAAAATTTATTTTACATTTAATCCAATAAACACATGAAAATCAAAACTCTCTCATACGTAAAGTATTAATACTATATATAGTCAGGGGGTTTTCCTTTCGATCTTAAATTTCTTAAATCTATCCCAATAAACCCATTAAAGATATTGTCGCCCAAGGGTTTTTAGGGCCTCCTAGAGTTCTATACCCTTTTGCCCCTAGCTAAATTAAACCAAATAAAAATAATTAAGGGTCCCCAAAATTTAATAATAATTTCAATTTGCTAGTCTAACAAATAAACCAACAAACATGTTCCCTATACTTGATTAACATTAAAGAAATCTACAATTGAAATAAACTCCTACACTTTTAAGTATTATATAAAGAATTTTTTTTTGTTTTTTAGTAAACTATTCTCATACTGAAATCTTTTTGCTTTCTATCATCGATTTTTCTTTTCTAACTTTAAACACACTGATAACAATTTTCTAATTTTAAAAGTACTACAATGAGGTTCATAACGTGTTTTTAACACTTAATTATAAGTTAATAACTAAATATTAAGGAAAATGAAATAAATTGAAATCAAAAAAAAAAAAGAAAGAAAGGATCATGAATAGAATCGCAATTGCGATTCTGGCCCTAAACCCCTCAAAGATCACCCCTCAAAAACAGGTTAGGATTAAACTCGAAATCTTGACAAAACCCTCTCGTTTTTTAAATTTTCTCTCCAAACCCTATAACTTCGAGTTTCCCTTTGAGTCCGATAAAAAACACACTCTGTTTCTTGACTACGAACCTTTTTTATTATGCAAAAACATTTTTTTTAAAACAATTCCCCCAAACCCATCCCCATTCCTCAATTGTATTCAATAAAATTATTTTCTTGGATTTTGATCTGTCGAACATTTTTTTTCCACTATTTTTAATAATTAACAAAAATTTAACGGTTTTTTTATATTTACTTGGATCCTAAAAAGTCTTTCCAAATTCGAATTTACCAACCACATCGAACGTTATCCCAAGTATAAAAACATGTTTTCATTAGAAACTTTACTAAAATCTGTTTTCCTTTTTAAAGCTTGAAACTACTTACGGGGAAACCCTTTCCGCATTTCAAGGGTTACCTTCAATCAAACCTTCGAATCACATTATAATTAAAACAAAAAATAAGTCAAGAAATCTTCTAGAGATGCAAAATGTGATAAAACCCCAATGTTTATCATCTTACCTTTGAAACCCCTATTGGGAAGCTCAATCGTAATAGGAAAGAACCACTTGATGAAGTTTTAGGTTTAAAGGAAAAATGAAAGAAAGAGGATTGAAAAAGGAAACTGTGGGGACTTAAATCTGAAATTTTCCAAAAAACCTTTCTTCAAATTTTTTTTTACAAAACCCCCCCTTATAATAATTAATATGATTTCCTTATTATTTCTTTTTCTTTTCCGTTTTTACACCTAATAATCATCTCACATCATTATGATATAAGATATTTTAAAACAAAGCTAATTCATCCAGAAAATTTTATATAACTTGAGGTTTTTAAAGAGAACAAATACAAAAGATCTATCGAGGGTTAAAAAAGGGTTTAGGATTTAATTAAAACCTAATAACAATCATGTGTTAACTCTTATGCCAAAAATGATAAGGTTGACCCTTAAAAAGCTTTGGGTTGTAACTAGATAATATGAGGAGTTTGGATAATAATATAAGATAAAGAATAGTACAAACCTTTTATCTACAAATCATTATATAAAAGGATATGATTTTTTTTGATTGAAAAAAATTTTAAAAAATTAAAAAATTAATCATTGATATTTAAATTAATAACACAGCCGTGCTGTTTTTTGCTGTATAAAAATATAAAATGTACAACATATAATTAAATAATCGTGACTTAACCACTCAAAAAAATTCCTAAATGAAAAAAAAATAAAAATTAGAGTACAAATTATCCCATTAATTACCACTTACTTTTAACATTCATCTCATTAAAAAATAAAAGATTTGAGACATAAATATAATATAATAAAAAGGGAAAAAGAATGCTCTTGCAAATTTTTTCCTTTTTTAAAAAGAAAACTGAAAATTTTTGTGATAGAAATAGGGTAAAGAAAGGGAAGAGAAAGATTATGATTTTTTAAATTACCCATTGCTTTTAAAAGTTATTGAGAGAGATTTTTGTAAAATAAATTTTAAATTTTTTTTTCCCAAAATACTTAGAAAAGTTGAGGAAATGTAAAGAGAGACCAAAAACTTTTTGGGCCTTAAAAATAAAAGAATGGAAAAAAAGTCAAATTACGATTTGGGAACTTGGGTAGATTATTTTTTTAAATCAAAGATATTTTCCAAATTTTTTGTGAAATAATTTTTTTAACCACAAATTTTTTGTCACATTTTTTTTTTTTTTTGTTTTTGTCTAATCCTTTAAAATCCTTTTTTCTTAATTTTTGCTAATAGCAAATCAAATAAAGACAAATAATTTTTCAAATGCCATATAATTTTCAACTAAACGACCTTTAAAAGACTTTCCATGAGCAAACTAAGAAAATTTAGAAGGGATCTGAGACCCATTTATTGTTAATGCACCAATTTCTTATTTTTTAAATTTTAAATTTTTTTCCCAATTTCTTTTGTGTTTTTTAAACTTATTTACAAATTTCTTAGTTTTTGAGCTTTGTTAACTTTGTAATTTTTATTTTTTTTTTTTTCCTTTTTTTTGGATTTTCAAATAAAAAAATTAACAAAAAGGGAAAAAATGAATATCTAAAATAAGAAAAAAAAAGAAATTTTACTTGCCCAATTTACTTTAGTGATGAAAAATAAAATTTTACTCTATTACAAGCAAAAATACATATAATAGTAATAAAACAATAAGGAAAAAGGAAAATGATCTACACCATTATAAAAAATCAATAGGAAAAGCGACATATCCGAACCCTTTAAACCCCCTTTTAAAAACCTTTCGCCTTTGGCAACTAACTTAAATTTTAAAAAAATTCAAAGACAACTAATTTTAAAACTTTAAAAATATCATACATTCAATGCAATTTGGGTTTTGGGCGACTTGATATAATTATATAATTTTGCAATTTAGCGTATTCGTTACATGATAAAAGGTAAAAAATAAAAATTATATTTTAGTTCCGATAATTACACATATTTGGGAAAAAATTTAAAGAAAAAGGGGAAATGGATTTTCAGAGTTTTTTTTTTTTTTTAAGTTTTTTAAAGTAATTGTTATTATTATAGTTAGTTTTTTTGAAATATAAAATTTATATATTTTTTTGAAAATGATAAAAAAAAAAAGAAAAATCCTCATGCTCACCGATGATAAAAGCAGCCCATCTCCCGGGTTGGTCATGGACCTATCCTGATGGAAGTGAAGCCTCTCCGCAATGCATAGCTTTCGGGGTCTAGCCTGTCATGCTAAAGGGTTTTGGAAAATTTTTCCCCTTTTTTTTCCTTTTTATTTTATTTTATTTTTGCAAATTTTTCCCAATTTTGTAGGGGTCAAGCTCCACTTAAAGGGGCTCGTCACACCACCACATCATTTAAAAACCAAATTTACAATATTGTCGAATTGGAAATTTGTAGTAAAATGCGTTTTTTTTTTAGTTTGGGATCACCATGAATATCCCCAAAAAACTTTTTTTTCTCGACTATAAAAAGTCATATGAGAATGCGAACAATAAAAAAAGGCGTTTTGCCGCTTCAGATATGGTAGGTAAGGTAATGAATCTTTTCCGATTATTGCTGTTTGGAAGAAAAAGAACAGAAGAAGTTCAAAAGAATCCTTAATCTTTATATAAATTTTAAAAACTTACAAAACGAATAATAATTCATATGTTGAAACAAAAAAAAATGAAAAAATCGAGGACTTGTGGGCAACGTTTAATCATCTTCAAGGAAAAGGGGTTGCTTGATTCCAGCGGAAGATCTTTTAAGAACCTCTGCGATCATTGCATAATTGTAAATCAGTATTTTCGTTGAACCACCAACCATTGCGGCCCCGACATCGGAGATTGGTCTTGCCAAGCACTATCGTAATGCATGGGTGATTGGAGTTGCAAGAGAGCCCCGCAGATGACACAATACAACCCTTGAATTTAAATTCCTGAAAAAGGCATGATGGACTTTTTTCCAATCCGTCTTCACACGCCCTCCCATGGCCCCATCATCTGCATTCCAGAGACAGAGTAAACCCTCATCGTTTACTTGGGGAAAAAGGGAAACCCCATCGATTCAAGGGTTTTCAAAACTCTATGGGAAGTTTTCCACCAAAAATCGAAAAGGCAATTTTTTGACAACCGATGGATTTTGGTATTCCATAGTTAATTGTAGTGTAGAATTTTTCTAAATCAAGAGGCTTACGTAAACCTTTTTAGCGTTCCGACGATCGAGTAGGTGTGGGAAAGGGCAATGTGGGATCAAACCCAAAAGGGGAAACTGTTGCCACGGTTGCCCCTTTCCCTTTTGAAAACACATTGGGATGGAGTGTTTATGGATTTCCCGAGAGATTCCCCCAAAAATTCAAAATCGATCTAATCTGTGTTGGACCTTGTGATGACAACTGCACGTACATACCAAAAAAGGAACGCAAGGAATAAGCAGAAAAAATCGGGACAATTTCCCAAATTTTCATTTTTTTCTTGAAGATGTCGAATTTACATAGAAGTAGTACAGTGCCAGCCGATTCCCGGGGTACAAGCTTGATTTGCATACCCATCTCCCCAAAAAGTACCATTTTTTGACTTGAACTGGAACCAGAGGCCGGTAAAGGGGTGGAGTGAGAAGCTGCCCACCATTGAGTATTTTGGCACGATGGTCCCAAAAGAACATCGCATCTTGAAAAGTTTCCAGCTGATCCCATAACAGAAACCCCCACAGGGTACTACCAGGACAGGAAAAAATTTTGATAACATTTGGGAAAAAAGAAGGAACATATCAGTGACTAAAAAAAGGGGAATTTTGGTCTAGGTTTCATTGAGGGGAAACTAAATTGTTTGATCAGGATTGAGACTTTAAAGGGGCTTATATAGGGTGCAGTATAGGGTTTAAAAATGGGAACATAAGAGTTGGGAATGGGTTTCAAAGTGTAAGCCAAAGCTGGGAAGTTTTTTAAATTTATTAATACACAGAGGGGGGAAAGGGACGCGGAAGCTATAAATTTTTTGGAAGCTTAGTCTACCAGCATTGGAAAGGGTCCAAAATTGGGGGGTTTTTTGTGTGCTTGCGTTCGAATATAACAATTAAAACTTTCTTAGATACTTATTAAAAACCAAATAAAAAAGGGGGTACAGTTTTTTTTTTTTTTTTTTTTAATAAACAGGGATACCAAAAGGGTTAATTGGAATAGTTAAAGATTCAAATTGAAAGCGGAAAAAAATAAAATTTGGAAGGCTAATAAATTTTTCATTTTCAAGGTTTAAAAAGGGGAAAAATGTCTGTTAAATATGTTTATCCCCTTTTTTTGGGGGGGGTTATTTTAGTAAATTTTTTAAAATTTATGGGAGGAAGGGGGGAAAATTTATGTACCTTTTTTTTGCTAAGGTTTATAATAAACCTAAAATTTTTAAATTTTCCCATCAAAAAACCAAGAATTTTAATTGCTAAAAAATTTTTTATTTTGAGGAAGGAAAATATCAAATTTTTAACCAAAGGACCAAAAAAAAATTTAAAATTTTAAAAAAAAAAAATTTAAAAAAAGTAAGCCTTTTTAAAAAAATACTTTGGTTTTTTTTGTAAAAAAAAAAGTTTACCACCAAATTTTTAATTTTTTAAATTGTTTTTGGGAATTATTGGGTTTTTTTTTTAAATTTTTATAATATATTTTTTTTTAAAAAAAAAAAATTTTTTCCCAAAAATAATATTTTAATTTTTTAAAGTAACCCTAATCCAATTAAAAAAAAAAAAAAAAATTTTGTTATTTTTTAAAAATCACCAAAAAAAAAAATTAAATTTAAATTTAAAACAAACTTCTTAACTTTTTTTTTGATTTCTTTTTTCCCCTTTTTCTTTTTGGTATTTTTTTTTGGGTTTGGGTTCCCATACGGGATATTAATTAAAAAATGATATTGAAAAGGGGAAGGTAAAACCCCTTTCATAAAATTTAAAATTTAAACCCTATCGAACCCCAAATGTCAATATTTTTAAACTTTTTAAATTTTATTTAGTTTGGGAAAAAAAAACTATTTTTTTTTTTCGATGAATAAAAAATTTTCTTTTAACTTTTTTTTTAATTTTAAGGGGTACTTTTAACCTCTATTTTCCCCAATTCTCAAAATCAAAAAACTTTTCATCATAATTATACTAAGAGATTAAAAAAAAAAAAAAAGAAACAAAATAGTTATCCAAACATTATTTTCCCAAAATAACACGGATAAGAAGAGATCGGATACTTTTGAAAATTTTGAGGTTTCAAATTGAGATAAATTAGATAAATAATAAAAAGAGCTCTAAAAATTTTGAAAATTTTTTTTACTGCAATGCAATAAGAGATAGTAACTAAAAACGCCAACAGTATTAACAGTACCTACTACCCATAGAATACTTTAAACTATAAATAAAGAGTAAATAATATTTTCTCATGTCTTTTTTGCCTACCTAAATTTAAAAAATTTGGGTTTGAACTTTAGTTTAAATTTGACCTCGGGTTAAAAGATTATAGGTTTTACTTTGCTTAAAATTGAATCCTCTAATCCCCCCTCTTTAGATATCTCTCTTATGATAACAACTTCCAACATTTCCCCATAAAGTGTGATTTTTAACCAAATTTTTTAATCTGCAAGTTCTAAGCCATTATAGCAAAATAATCCTTAAATGCATCCCTCAAATCTTGAATCTATTTGAAAATCATGGCTAACAATCAAAATGTTATCTACATATTGCAAAAGATTTTTGAAAATCACTATAATACCCTTTTAAAAAATTGAGGCCTTTTTGTGCCGCAGCTTAAAGTACGTTAAAACTTTCAAATAAATAACCCCAGTTTTTAAAATAATCCTAAAATAGTGACTATCGGGGAAAAATTTTTATAACCCCTAAAACAAAATAATATAAAAACTTATTTTCAAAACAAAATAACCAAATAAAGGGGGTTTTGATTTGAAAATTAAATTTTAAGGGGGTATACAAAAAAAAATAAACTCATATCAAAACGGTTAATACAACGAGAGTAGTTTCAATTAAATCGTTACACTTTACCGTTACCCCACAAGGGGTTTAAAATAGTTTTTTTATAACTCTAGTCAATAAAAAAAAAAAAAAAAAGGGGAGAGAAACTTTTTATACTACTGGTTTATAAGTTTGTTTGGCTTAACAAAAATTTTCATTGCTTTTTGTGAACTATACAAACATTTAATGTACAGGGGTATTACCCCTTTTTAAATTTTCTAAAAAATTTAACCCTTTCTTAAATTTGGGTTTTGACACGGGAAAATTTCTCCATCAAAAATCTTTGACTATCCAACTGAAACTCGAAGCAAACCCCTGAGCGGTGATATTTTAAATAACCCAGCTCCTAAATTATTTGACACTAGGGAATAAATCAGATGCCCGACGTTTTTCCCCCAACAAGGTTCCTGCTCCTGATATTTTTAAAAAAAATTTACGGGAAGTAAAACAAACAAGTCGTATCTCCACCCTCCAATTTTTTTGTATGCCCCCCAAAGGTAAAAACTAAAAAATTTGGAGATGCCCTTCGAGTTTTTTCCTTTTTGGTTTGAGATGGTTTTTCGCTTTAGAAAATTTTTGCTCCTGGTTTTTTGAAAACCCCCTTTCCCCTTTTTCCCCCTTTTTCCCTTTTTTTTGCTTTTTTCTTTTTTTCTTTTTTTTTCCCCTAGTAAACCCCTTTCTGAGTCTGTTTTTTTCCCCCTGGTACCACCAGAATTTGCGTCAGAAAAATTCTTTTTTTGTCTCGATTTTAAAGCGCCCGTTTTAAAGGAGGGAACTCTAAAGATTGTTTTTTTTTTTCACTTGTTTCATCAAGGGGGGACAAATAGACTTAACCAAAAAAAAGACACAAAAATAAAAAGAAAAGGGAATCCTTAGTAATTTTATGATTGTACATACCCCAGAAAGAAAAATGAATGTATACATTGAAAAAAATCAATAACAAATAAAAGGACTAAGTAAAACCCCTTTTGGGTGGGCAATGGCTAATCATCTTCGGGGAAATGGGGTTTCGCTTGCATTCCGGGGGAAGACCTTGGGGAACCTCTCCCGATCATTGCAGAAAATTGTAAATATGTATTTTCTTTGGGAAACCCATCGAAGTCTATTGGGGCCCGGGGCACAAGAGTTTGGGTCTTGCCAAGCACTGTTCTTTTAAAGCAGGGATACTTTTTAAATTGCAAGAGGAGCCGGCAGATGCGCAACCCAACCGTTGACATTTAAATTCCTGAAAGAGGCACGAAAGGGGCTTTTTCCCAAACCGTCTTCACACCCCTCCCATGGTCGCCCAGTCCCCTCTGCATTTCCCGAGACTAAGTAAATCCGCATCGGGTTTATTCTTTGGGGGAAAAAAACACCGACGAATTTAAGGTTTTTTTGAACACTCTTATGGGGAAAGTTATCCACCGAAAAACTGAAAGGCAAAAAGCTTTTTTAAACCATAATTTTTATTCCGAAAAAATTTATTGGGGGCGGAAACAATGACCTTTTATTTTTGGGGGTTTTGGGGAATTGGGAAAACAAATAAAGGGTCCTTTCCTTTTTCCTTGAAAAAGTTTTGAAAGGGGTGGTGGTCCCCAGAACCCCCAAAAAGCGACTTCCCTTTTAAATTGGAAAAACCCCAAAAATAAAAAAAATAAGAAAAAAAAAAGAAAAATCCAACCAATTTTTTAAAGGGGGGGGGGGGGAAAAGGAAACTAAAAGTGGGAGGTGCAGCCTCCCGGGAAAACTTGATTTTTTTTTTTCCCCCAAATATTTTGGATTAACCACCAATCTAAAAGGGGGGGAAAAAAAAAAAAAATTGAAATTTTTTTTTTCCCAAATCCAAATTGGAAAATTTCCCCAATAATAAATCCAACAGGACTAAACCCGAAAAAGGCATTTTTAAAATTACAAAAAAGGAAAAATAACATTAAAAAAGGGGGGGGGTTTTTTTGGGGTTTTTAGGGTTTTTTTTATGTAGGGTTTGAAGGGGGTTTTTAAAAGGGGGTTTGGGGAAAATTTTAAAAAAAAAGGGGAAAATTTTTTTTCCAAAAAGGTAAACCAAAATTTTTTTAAATTTTTTAGTTGGGATTTTAAGGGAAAAGGGAAAGGTACTAGGAACCCAAAAGGGCCCAACTTTGGGTGAAGGGCGGTAAAGGATGGAAATAACTAATAGCAAAACCATAAAAGCAGCCCAAACTAGCACCCAAACCCCTTTAAATGGAAAGCGGGCCCAAGGAAAAGCACCCTGACTATTTTAAACACCCATTTTAAAGGCTCGGGTGAAAAGGAGGAAATAACTAAAAAATTATTGTTGGGTCAAATTGATGATGAAAGCGCTTTTGGGTGGGGGGGTGAGCGAAGAAGAAATTTTTTTGGGAAAGTTTGTAACGCGTGGGGCCCGGGGCCCACGAGCTTTGGGTTCATCTTCTTTAGAAACCACCTCTGGTTGGCTTACCAAGCTGAAACGTGTGAGTTTTAAATTAAATGAATGTCCTCATAAAAGGAAATTAAAGGAAAACCTTTCCCTCTTGGGCCCAAAGGCACCGCTAAAAATTTCTTACCCCCTTTAAAGAATTTAGAAGAAGTCGGATTAAAATTTTAACGGTGACACTGTATGCCTTTTAAAAATCTAAAGGGAAAAGGGGTATAAAAAAATTTTTCGATGCAATGAAATTTTTTATCAATTTTGCTCCCAAATTTTTTGTTGATTTTTTTTTTTTAGGTAATACCAAAAATTATACCTCAACTTAAACCCCTTTTTTTAATTTTAAAAACTGAAAATTTTTAAATTGATTTTAAATTTAAACATCAAATTTAAAAAATTTTAAATTTTTTATTATTTATACTTTAGTTAACCATAAATTTAAACAATGTCATTTAGTACAATAAGCCCAATAAAAGGGGTTTAAAATAAAGGCAAATTTAAATATTTTGGTTTTTAAACCCCTTTAAATTAAAAAAGATTTTACCTTTAGGCTAAGGTAATAGGATTCAAAAAAGTTAAACCATAAATTATCGGAAAAAGAATTTAAGGGGGATTTTTTGGCATTGTAAGCTTTTAAATAGGGGCCCCTTTGGTTGGTTTTGCTTAATTTAACCTTTCCCTTTGGGTTACTCACATTAATCAAATATAAAACTCTTTAATTTACGCCTAAACCTATAAATTTAAAACCTTTTTAAAATCCATATAAAAAAGGTTTCAATCCTAACAATTGAATCAACAACACGATTTAATGTATGAATTCACCTATGATCCCGTATAAAAACCCTAACCATTTCCCCCATTTGGACAAGAGAAAACCCCCCCAAAAAAGTCGTTTCTTTGTTGGGAAACCCTTTGGGCTTAAAAATAAAATACTTGAACATTTCAAGAACACGGGGGGGGGGGCCCCCCCCTTTCCCTTAAATTAATCTGAGATTTTAAATGCTTTTGCCTCTTCCATTTATCCCCCATACGCGTTAAGCCTTTTTTTAAGATTCCCTACTTTTTCCTTTGCTAAAACTTCTCTCTTGATCACCTGCGCGAGTTCTCAAGTAATTTCTTTTCACATGTAGCGTACTTCTTGCACAAACCATGTAACACTTAAAACCAAACCTAAACCCTCACATTTTTCTAGCGCCTCCACTGGGGGGGGAAAAATTTAATACTCACATCATGGTACCTCCAAGGCAAAGTCAACTTAATCCTACCCAAAGGGAAAAAATCAAGAGCAAAATGTTACTATTGTGACCAAGGGCAAAGTCTACCTCCAACTAAAAACACTAAAAAAAAGATGGCACATAAAAAGGCATCCTTTAAAAATGTGCATTGACGCGTAAGCCAAAGAGAGACTAATCCGGGAAATTAGGGGAACTCAAAGGCAATGTTTCTCAATGCGTTTCCTACTTTAGCTGGCCCTTTGGGTTTTTGTTTGCAATAAGGGCAAATTCCTCGATTTTCCCCCCCAATTTGGGTAAACAAACAACCAAACCCAACCTTTCCCATTGTCAATGAGTATGTCACTCCTAAGGGTTTTAAAAAATTTAAATTCCTATTTGGAACCAAATAGCCACTTAAGATTCTTTACCTAAAAAAAGGGAAAGGGGGGAGTTTAGTTTGGGAGGCTCTAAACCTCAGTGCTATCCCCATTTTGTTATGATTGCTGACCCCGCGAAACCCAAACACCAATGAATCCTATCCCCACAATTTTATACCTTGTGAACCTTCCCCCATGCACTTTTAACCTACAATTTTCAAAAAGGGCAGAAAAAACCACTAAAAGAGGTCATTTATGACCAAGGAGATTTAAACCCCTTATATTTGAAGAATATAAGCAAAGTTTTTTGGGGGGGAAACCGGTTTTTAAAAAGTTTCCCTTAATTTTTAAATTTCTAGCTATGAACCCATCCCTTTAAGGACTAGAAAAGTCTAAAGTTAAATGTTTTTTTAAAGGGCAAGAAAGGGAGTGCAAAAAGAAATTTCTTAAATTTCCCACGGGCATTGGAAGTAAAAGAAAAAACGACGATTTAAAATTGAAGGAATTTTCAAAATCACTTACTAAAAAGGCGTACAC
The DNA here is from genome assembly GCA_024138005.1 of Lumnitzera racemosa. Classification (NCBI taxonomy): domain Eukaryota; kingdom Viridiplantae; phylum Streptophyta; class Magnoliopsida; order Myrtales; family Combretaceae; genus Lumnitzera; species Lumnitzera racemosa. Next base: position 12,565 of record JAMXBC010000785.1, read on the forward strand.
CTGGTATTTTTAACCTTCCTCTGGGGTTTTGGTTGTTTCATAAAGAAACATATGTAAGATTTTTCTTAAGAATTTTCTTCCCATATTAAAGAAAGAGTCACCCATACTGAATGGGAAGGGGATCTGTCAAAAGCCTAAGGGGGATCTTAGGGATTACATTGGGCGTTTCAATAGCATTCCTTAAAATTATAAGACGTTTGTGATGGGAAAAAGAGTTATCCCAAAATTTACTTCCAAAGGGGTGTTATTGAGTTGCCATTTCATCTTGAGAAGCTCTATTGGGATCTCTTGGGTATGTTTTTTGAGAACGAAAAAAGGACTAAAAATTTTAGTAGCACAACAAAAAAGGAAAACACAAGAATTTTAATAAACACACACCCCAAAAAACCCCCCAGTTCATGAGAAGGGTCCGAAGGGAGCAAAAAAAAATTTTTGAAGTGACAAGCATATGAGCACTATACCATCTTTTGCTACCCATCCAAAGAGAAAATACACCACTCTTCCCACCAATAACTATCTAATGGGAAAAAATTTGGGTCCCAAAGGGGTTTAAACAATTTTTTGATAAATGAAGAGAAGAGTGACCCTAAGTATTGCAGATTTCATAGCAGGGTATGTCATCTTATGAAAGATTGTTGGACTTTTAAGAAAATAATTTTAAAAATCGAGTTCAAAATGGGGAAAAAGGGTGTTGAACAACCTACTTTTGCCATAACACCAAAAGGTGTTAATCCCATAAAGGGAAAAAGTATGGACCCGCAACCAATAAAAACCCTATGAAGAAAAACATGAAAAGGTTTGAGATCAAAACAATTGAGAAAAAAATAAATGCCCCTTTCTTTGTTAAAGACTGTTGATTTAGGAAATTTTTTTGATTTACTCGGTTTTGATGAAAAATGCTCGACTCGAGGGAAATAGCTCCCTGGGTGAGATCTTTACAAAGATCAAAATAAAAATATATTTTTAAAATTTTCCCCCAAAAAAGGGAAACGGGGGGGTTTTTTTGAAATTAAAGGGGGAAGTACTTTTTCAAAGCAAAATTTTTTACATTTAACTAACCACAAACCCCCCTCTAAAAATTTGGGAAAACAAAACTCAATGGTCATTCTATTAGGGGGACATTTATTTATAATGGTTTTCACTTAAAGTTTTTCCAATGTCAACTTCAAAGTTGCCCAAAAATAGATAAATTTGAAACTTAGGAGACAATCAATCATACTAAATAACTTCTACA
>JAMXBC010000786.1:0-13790 GCA_024138005.1 Lumnitzera racemosa
GTTTATAAGTTGGGACAATGATGCCAAGCAGAAAAGACCAGAATTGTATCATCGCCTCTGCAGAGAAGGCCCTACCTGTATGGCTCCTTCAATACCAGCGTGGTGATGCACCCAAGCGCTGCCAAGCGCAGGCAAGATTGACCAGTGGCTGACCAAAGTACTCCTTCACCCCAAGCAGTATAGCCAAGACCACCGCCGCAGAAGACCACCAGTACGATCATATGTCCTAGCTGCAGCAATGTTCTGCTGAGCGAAGAACTTGATATACCCCATGCTGGTCAGTGAGATTCAGCACTGAATAGCAGAAGCCTATGAAGGCAGCACGGTGGCCACGTGCATGCTGCCGATGGTCCTTGCTGGGTGAAACCATATTGTCACTGTATTGCAACAAGATGCTTGCTGCTTCCCTTGCCGATGCGTTGGCGATAGCAGGTATGAAGGTGGCTTAACTGCCAAGCGTATAGGCGCAGCTACACTGGCAACAGCCTTGAAACTCCTCTGTTGTTGCAAACCCCATACCGCCTTGCCTGCTGCTCGAAGGACTGATATACATCCTGAAACTGTCGTAACTGGCTTGTGTCGTCGTCTGCCGTTAGCAAAGGTGTGTGTTTCGGGGGCGCCGCCTTGTGGCATCTCGTAGGCTGAAAACGCGTCGCACGCGCTCCTCCTGTCGCTGGAAGATGAAGGTGGCCTTGTCGAAGGAGTCGTGCTCTAGATTGTCGTGGCTCTGAGACCGCCATCGGCAATCATTACTGGTCTTCATTGCTGGGAACTCTGAGATAAGCCACCTGTGGTTGTCTTTGGTGCTGGATAGGCGAGACATCATCTTGCATGCTGATCGACGAATGGCGGAGAGAGCTTGTTTGCCCGGAAGGAATGTCGTTCAGGGGTGTACGTCAACGATCGATCGTTCGCTCGGCTGGTATCGTTCGGTAGGTAGAGCCGCTAGATTATGCTATGTGGCGCTTTGGTGGTATGTAGTTGCTTGGAAAGTTGCACACGTCTGGAAGGTGCGACCCTCAAATGCCAAGAGAGTTTTGCGCTAGCACCAATTGCGGCAGCGCCTGAAGTCACATGTGAGGTCTTCGCATTCACACTTGCTACACATCCTTCGAAACAGCTATCCTTCCTCAGCACGCATCTGCATGCATAGACAAGATGGCGGAGAAACAAGGCAAAGTACAGGACTGGATCCAGCAGGTATGGCTGTCAATGCGTTATTTCCTCAATGACAGCAAGATGATGTTCGTCCAGTGGTGAGACCGCTGATCTGCGCCTGAGACGACGAGCAATGATTGAAGGCATCGTACAGCAGCAATTCATGGGAGATGGTGAGGTAGAAGCATAACAGCAGTCCCTTGCTGACTTGACGTCCAGCTCTCAAGAGCCACAGCGCTGGCGGCACGAAGGAGGGTAACGCACCATCGGCACGAGACGACCTCATCTTCCTCATACGGCACGACAGGCCAAATCTCACGATTGCGCACTTCTTGTCATGGAAAAGACGTGCGTAAGAGTGCAAAGGACAGCGAGACAAAGGTGGTGGTGGCGACGCTGCAGTAGACGACTTTGACCTCACAGCAAACGATCCTACCCTTGCACAGGCCCATCTGTGGGGCACACGCAACAGTAAGACGAAGAAAGAAAAAGGTCGGCTTGCCTTGGGATGTCTCAAGCTTCTAAAGAGCAAGTGCCTGAGCGAGAAGAGAGGAGGACGAAGAGGAAGAGAAATGACTGCCGCCACTCTGATCGACTGAAGCAGGCGAATGAACGCACCAAAGGCATGAGCCAAAGGTATCTACACTTCTCAGAATGTCGTCAAGCATCCTTTACTTAGGAAAGGCAAACGCTTTAGAGAATGGGCTGGCTTTGGTGTGTCACTGATTCAAAGCCAATGATGACATTGTTGACATCCTTGGCTTTCTCCACCTACGAGATTGTCCACACGCTCACTGAGGAGGCGCTCAAGGTCAAGGCTATTGGAGATGCACAGAAGCGAGAGAGTGGCGGCGATGAAGAGAAGCGAGGTCGTAAGAGACGCAGAGAACCAGGCCCCTTTTCGATCCACCTGGAGGAAGCAAGGAGTCCTGTCAGCACACGACACATCCAGGAAGCCTTATCGACGACTGCAGAAGCCGGAGCTGAAGGCTCGCTTATATGCACCACATACCCAAGGGAACCTTCCAACGACCACTCAAGCTGATATGAGGGTTGATGCGCTACCAATCTGACGACAGCCTGCCGACTGTTTGTTCACTTGGCTGGTGGCCAGTCGCATGCATCAGCCAAGAAGCTCGCGAGCTCTTCAAGGTGCCTCTTGTCGACCTCATCGAATCCATCCTCAACGGCACAATCTATATCAATGATTTGCCACAGTCTGCGAAGTCAGCAGACATATCAAGTGCAACGAGCATGCTCACCTTGCCGTCAACCTGCTATCGGTACGACGATTTCGCTCTTGGATGCACCATCGCAGGCGATATGTCCAGGGAACTGCTCTAACATCCGGCACAAGCTGGGTCTTTCCAGTCTTGGCAGCAGCACCACATTACACCTCGTCCGAGCTATCGTTTGACAGGCGACCTGCATATGCAGCCTCGCCTGACAATCATGCTATTGCTGTACCTTGCCTTGGAAAGGTGCGAGGATGAGCTGATTCTCCTTGGCTAAGTCCACAACATAGAAGCCAGCCCAGTTCACTTCTGAGCTTGGCGCTGCAGCGAATGGAAAGCATGCCCCGCAGACTGCAACATTGGCTGTATTGCTGCGCAGTTCAGTGATGCCCTACGGTCAATCTTCTACTGACCACACCTGCGAGACGTCAGCGAATGCAGCAACGCTGATGCATGATACTGACCCAATTGCGCTGGCCGTCACACAGCGCATGTGTGTTGTCGATCACCTGTCGAATACACATCTTCCTTGCTCTTATTTGGCACCAAAATCAGAAGCATCCAGCATGCACCTGCCAAGGAGTCGAGTGAGAGACAGTGATTTGGATCTAATCGACATACCATCTTGTTGCATCACTTCCGAAGGAATCAGCAATTGCAGAACATGCTGTCTGCAAGCTCATTCATTCGATGGTGTGATCGTCCCCACAGAACGGATAGAATCAAGATTCCGCAATCGCACTTCTACCATTCCGACACCGATCCAGTTTGAACGATCACTCACTGCCCAAGTGATACCGCACTGTGCATCAGGCATGCACCCAGCTGAGTCATCTTGATCCAAAGTCGCTTGCGGTCTGTCTTTCGCACCAAACAACCGACCTTTGGACCAAGCATCTGCAGCTCATGCAGCAAGCATTGCTTGATCTGGCATTTTTAGCGCTGCCGTGACATCCATGTGCCATTTGAGATATCCCCATACATAAAGTTGGAGCTCCGTCACACAGCTGAGCATCATCTATCCAACTCCATACAATGTCGTTGAAGCAGTGTTGTGCATCTGGTTCTTTGCATACAGGAACGCCCACCGGAAAGATCAGCAAGGTCTACGGCTTTCGACTGCTACACTGCTGAAGCTAAAGGACAGCTCAAGGGTATCATCGTCATCATTCCAGATGCATTTAGTCTGCCTCTGCTCAACAATCAGGTCTTGGCAGACGCATATGCTAGCAATGGCTTCAAGGTGGTAAGTCGCTGTGCGGCCTTGCTAGACCTCTCTGACAAGTGCAGTCCTGCAAGAGTTCATGGATGGAGCTCACATCCCAGAAGATGCTCTCATCTCATTGAAGGCATTCACAGCAACAGGTTTCTGGAACCAGATCTACAAGATCGCCATGCTGCATACCTCTTCAGCTACTTCATCCCATTCATGTACTACATCGTCGAGCAGCAGTCCACGCCAAAAAACCACAAGTTCTTGAACCAGGTCCGCCAAGACTGAAGCTGCCCATTGCCATTGGGTGTTGCTGGCTTCTGCTGGGGTGGTCAGCATGTCATCAACCTCTGTCGCCGACCAAGAGAGGACACCATCTGGCAAGCGGTCTCATGACTGTGGCTTCACCGCTCACCCATCCTTTGTCTCCTTCCCATCTGAGATCGAGAAGGTGGTGCTGCCTCTGTCCGTTGCCGCATCGACACGATCCCAGATGAGCGCCGCACAAGCCAAGCAGACTGAGGAGATCCTCGTGCTGAAGACTGCCAAGACCAAGGCTCGGGCATTGAGCATGGTTCAAGATGTACAAGGGTGCCCACCATGGCTTCGCTGTGCGGCAAACGAAAGGACAAGGAAGAAGCCGCTCGTGGCAAGGAAGCTGAGAAGCAGGCTGTTTGCGTGGTTCACACGCTGGTTCGGCCAATCCTCCCTCCTTGATATGGTCCTAGCCAGGGTCCGATACGAGGCATATCGTGGTGCTCAGATAGCTTTGACAGTTATTTGTTCAGCTCCTCCACCTTCCTCTTTATGTGATTTGACGCCTCTCGTCGTTGTGCCTGTTCGTCCAGCTTCTTGCGCGTCCGCTCTTCGAATTGGATCTGTGCCTCTGTCTTTGCGAACTTGGGCGCCGGCTCGTTGGGTTCTGGGATGAGATCGTTTGGCGAGCTGCTGCTCATCCGTTGGTTGTGGGCTCATCGTTGTCGATGGTTGGCTTTGGTGCCTTCTTCTTGCTCTTCTTGCCACGCGACCATCCTTGACGCCTTTCGCTTCAGGCCGCCGCCAACACTGGTGGAGTAGTCTGACAGCGGCATGTCGAATAGAGGGTCAAATGGGGTAAAGAGCTTGCGCCCACTGCGACGGAGGCTGGATGTGATGTGCGTCAACTTCTGACGACGACAATCGCCAAACTGCCTGACCGTTTTTGGCATTCACAATGAGGGAAGACAAATACCAAAAGCGTCCATGAACGCAGGCACGACTGACTTCACCAACGGCTCGCGCAGCAAAGATCGTTAGCCAAACTCTCCAATCTTCAGGGCCCTGAAATAGTGAAAGTTAACCTTCTTCTGGCACCAACTTCGCCTATTCCAACACGCCAAATGACTTTTCTTATCATAAGGTGAGCAGCCTCACCCTTTTTCCTTTCTCACAAGCTTCCTCACAAGCACAGCTTGGCAAAGATGTTGGGACAGAACAGGTTTCTGTATCTTCATCATTGTTGGCGTTGTGCTTCTTCTTTTTCCTTTTGGTATCGACCACCTCCCAGCATACGAGCTTATGCGCCGCAATGGGCAGTCTCCCAGCCTGTCAATGGGGAGGACGCTGTTGAGAAGCCTCAAGTGGTTTTTGCTGGGCTCAGAGCATCCTCCCATCCATTTTGAAGCTACCAGCGAGCAGGCAGTCCACAGAACATCGATCGCGGGCACCCATTCACTTAGAGCCTGCAGTTGCAGCGCCCAATCCGATCCAATACCAGAGAAGTTACATGAGAGCACAGCAGTGGATCGCATCGCGACTGGTCATTCACAACCTTTTTCGGCACCGCGTATACCCATACTAACAACCAGACCTGTCCGATGGATACCATGACTTCACCAACGTCGAATGAGTATGCGTACCTGCATGAGAGTAAGAGCGAGGACAAGCTGGCCACAGGAACTTGCTATCGCGGCGCCGAAAGAGACGGGCTTGTCGATGAGTATGCATACCTGAACACTCAGAGGATGTCGAGTGGGGACAGCAGGTCTGGCACTGCCCACACGGCTGCGCAGCCAGCACCGAGCGGCTTCACTACCATCCGTGGTTGCTGCACATCACAGTGGTGGCTTCAGCTCCTTCAGGAGTCAATGCTCCAGCTCTGAGTACCGCCTCTTGCCGCAAAACGACCGCCTCAGGCGAAACGAGCTTCCCAGACCCAGATGCTGAGAATGGGGTTCGGGGAACATGGTTCTTCCAAGGCAGGCTGACAGACTACCCTCTTTCCAGAATTGACGTTGCTAAGCTCAAGGCGTACAAAGCGCACAACTATGAGGGACCAGGTCATGAGACATTCGCTACGTTCCTTGCCACCAGAAAACGCCTCGCTCGAAGATCCTTACTTTCTAGCAACGCTGCAGGTCGCTCATAGACTGCTAATGGGACCCAGACACTAAGTCAAAGTCCCACCCATTTACAGTCTTCGTGGCGCCATTCATCCCCGACCTCAACGAGCTGGATACGAGCGACTGGCGCTCTCGTCAGAGAGCTCGAGCTCATTGAATGGCACCCAACACATCCTACCAATGCTGTCCTCCGCTGGCGAGATCAGTCACCAAACTGAATCTGTGGGCACAGACAGAGTTCAGCAGGATACTATACCTGGACACTGACGCCTTTTCCGATCAAGCCGATTGATGAGCTGTGGGAGATTGCACAGACTCAGGACCTGCAAGCCAAATCAGCTCAAAGCCTGGGATGAGCTTGTGATTGCAGAAATCTGCGACTACACATTCGCTGCGACGTATGACGGTGGTATCAATGCTGGCATGATGATCTTCAATCCAACATGGCTATGCATGCCAGGCTGCCACGAGAAAGTCAGGACTCTGACAGCTTCGATCAGGACTTCGTCGAGCAGGCGTTTCTGAACGAGGCCAATGCTGAAGATGGGCCTTTCCCAGTGCAAGGTATCGACCGCAAATGGAATGCTATCTCAGTACCAAACGATGACGAAGGCGTGGTCAACGTCGTCCATGAGAAGCTCTGGGCGATGTGGATGACGGATCACTTTGCCAAAGACTACTTCAGACAGAACTGGGACCCAGATGCTGGCACGATACAAGACGCCAGAGTGTCTTCAGCAACGACTTGCCGATGGACTGATGGAAGTATGATCCACGATAGAAGTGTAAAATTGCAAGCGTAAGATTGTACAAGTAGACGGCTAATGATTCTATGATACTGTAGACCACTATCTACGCAGATCGCTCTTGCCAAGTGACGTTGACATGTGATTATTGTTTTGGCTTTGAACTTTTTGGACCTTAGCGACGTCACAAACAACAATATCGATACATTTCCATGACACAAACTGCGACAGATGTCAACACCTTTGCAACAAGACAGCTCGACTGCTGGCCGCTGAGCAAGCGCAGAAGTCGAAGAGACTGCTATCCTCGCAGCAACTCACGCTCCTTCCGTGCTTCAGCGAGCGGGCTTAGCACTCCTCAACCTTCACATTTCAGCACAACGAACAGGCTTTGGTGGCAAAACATTGCTTGAGCTCAGTCTCGATCCAGCGATCGGTGTTGCTGAGCTACCAGAGCATGGTCTGAGAGTTGGCGATATCTGCGCTGTTGCTGAACAGCCCAAAGGCAGCGAAAAGAAGAAGGAGCGTGATGGCATCGAGCAGGCCCGTGTGTCTGGTGTCATTACGAAGGTGAGACGAGAGGATGTCACTGTCGCTCTTGACAAGGAGGATGCAGAAGCACCAAGTGGTTCGAAACTGTGGCTGCTCAAGCTGGCGAATGACTCAACTCACAAACGACTTGCCCAAACCATGACACGACTGTCGAAACTTCAAGCTGGCGATACATCCATACTGGCGAGTGTCCTGTTGGGCTTGAGCACACCGACGCCTTTGCGAGAGCAAGATCTCAAGACCAAAATCAAGTGGAAGGACGACACCTTGAACCACAGTCAGAAGTCTGCCATTCAGTTCGCCTTGGCGACTAGCGAGGTAGCTCTCATTCATGGACCACCTGGCACTGGCAAGACGCACACACTCATCGAACTGATCCTACAGCTGGTGGGCGAAGAAGCAGAGGGTGCTGGTCTGTGGTCCCAGCAATATCATGTCGACAACATCGTGGAGCGGCTTTCGAAGCACAAGGTACCCATGGTGGAGACTTGGACACCCAGCTCGACTGCTTCCCAGCGTCCTCAAACCAAGTCTTGACATTCTCACCCGCACGAGCGACGCAGCAGCCATTGTCCAGGACATCAGAGAAGAGATGGATCGAAAGCAGGCCTCCATTCGCAAGACCAAGTCAGGGAGAGAGCGCAGAGCAATCTATGCTGAGCTCAAGGACCTTCGACGAGAGTTCAGACAGCGCGAGACAAGAGTTGTCGGCGATCTGCTGAAGTCATCCAAGATCGTCCTGACCACACTGCATGGAGCTGGTAGGCCACTATCTCAAGGACGAGATGTTTGATGTGGTCATCGTTGATGAAGCGAGCCAAGCTCTAGAGGCTCAGTGCTGGATACCTGTGTTGGGAGTCAAGGCGTTGCCAAGCTTATCTTAGCTGGTGATCATCTGCAGCTGCCGCCAACGATCAAGTCGAGCTCGAAGAAGACCAAAGAGGACTCTGTGGGCCTGGAAATGACGCTATTCGATCGCTGCTATCGATTCATGGCGACACCATCAAGCGCATGCTCACCACGCAGTATCGCATGCATGAGAAGATCATGCACTTCCCATCTGAGATGTTGTATGAGGGCAAGCTTGTGGCAGCTGAGTCAGTGAAGGCACGATTGCTGCATGACTTACCTTACGAGGTTACAGAGACTGATGACACTACCTCGCCTATCGTCTTCTGGGACACTCAAGGTGGTGACTTTCCAGAGCAGCTTGAGGACAATGACTCAAGCTCGAAGAAGTCCTTGCTAGCAGAGAGTAAGGTCAATCCCAACGAAGCTGCTCTAGTCAAGATGCACATCTCACGCCTAGCAGAAGCTGGCGTCAAGACGGAAGAATCGCCATCGTCACTCCATACAATGGCCAGCTTGCGCTGCTGTCGTCAATGCTCAAGGCGACATATCCAGACTGGAGATGGGCACGTGGACGGCTTTCAAGGACGAGAGAAGGAGGCTATCATTGTCAGTCTCGTGCGAAGCAACGCTGAGAAGGAGATCGGCTTCCTGAAGTGAGAGGAGACGACTGAATGGTGAGGTGAGCCTACTTCAGCGACCAGGGCTGACACTGCACAGTTGCTATGACGAGACCCAAACGACATCTCTGCATCATTGGTGATTCAGAGACTGTAGGACGGTAAGTGCTCGTGGAGATTTACAGCTTGTGCTCTGGTGCCACCAATCCCCTATCAGTACCTGCATCTGTGCTGCAGGAAGCAAGAGCATGAGACATGTTGGCAACACAAAGGTGAACTGACCATGTGCAGGACCAAATTCCTCAAAGCCTGGATGTCCTTCCTGGAAGAAGAGGCCGATCTGAGGTATCCAGATGTGGCAGAGGTGCTGCAGTATCAAGCTTTGGCGACTGCATGAACATGCTCTCAAGCACATGTGTTGCTAGACGACATCGTCCGAGCATCAATGGAGAATCACCACGTCGCAGAAGAAGTAAGTTGAAGGTGCAGTAGTCTGCTGCAGGTCCGCCAGGGTGCAGGAAATTTAGTGATCGCTCGCAACCCAAAGCAGGTTTTGTACCTGCTGCAGCACACCCACATTGGGACATGATGAATGAGTCAAGGCAGGTGAGTCGTTGCCAGAGGTACACATGAGTCTTGATAGCCGTTCGAGACCTGCAGAGCTGATGGAGGGTGTTTGGGCGTTGCCTTGCACATCGCCTGCATTGCCTTGCATGAGGTTCAAGCAGCAAATCAGGCTGGATCTTGACGACCTCATCATGTCGATCATGCCTTGAAACGACAGGCAAGGTGCTTTCAGCCTCATTGCTGTAGTGGGTGAGGAGCTGTCAAGTACAAGGATGATCCTGTTTCGAAGAGCTCTACTTGCGCAATCGACATGGTCTAGTTTGACCGCGGCATATGATCGTTACAGTACCTCATGCTCTGGACGCTCGATCGAAGGTTGATAGCATTGCTGAGACGCTCAACTGCTGCAACAGACTGGCACACCAGCAACATTATCCTGCCGGAACAGTCGCCGACATGTTCGCCCTGACTTCCAGGCTGAGCGCCTCGCCAAAGTCAATGGCAGGCAGCCTTTCCCAAACCGCTCTAGCTGACAGTCTTCCACATCGTCAATGCACACAAGGCGTGCGGGGATAGAGACAAAGTATAAACCCCCAATGAGCCATGCGTACCGTTCGTGTATCGATGCAGCATCAATCCACCGATCGCTCTTGATCGTCAGGTACATGCGTCAGCCTCTTCTCGCTCTACGCGAGGTATCGATCGCTGTGTGGCAGTGGCCTATATCACACCGCATAGGATCTTCACAGTCTCGTATTCTGCCATCGCCGCCAGTGTGAGATTCGTCGTTCGCTAGTATGCCGTTCGTCGTCTGGACTAAGCCTTTGACTGTCCTTGATTTCATGTCTTGGTCCACAGTGAAATCCTTCGTGCCAAAGTTAAGCATATTGGCATGACACGCACGCTGCGAGAGCATGGCAAGCTGTAGCTATGCAGTCATGAAGTGCGATCGTTGGCGTTTGCTGACTCGCAAAAGTTGAGGAAGGCGCTTGTGCGATAGCTCTTTCCCTTCAATATTGTTGGCAAACGTCAGATCTAACATCACTGCACCTCCAAACTCTACATACGATCCCTTCGCATCGACAGCGACAGAGAGACAGCCACCGATGATCATTCGACTGCATCCAGATGCTCTCAAGCCACAAGAGAGGGATGCTCTGAACCTTTGTCATGCCAGATATGGCTCCACCTTACCGGCGTCAACGAAATTAAGCTGTAGGCGCTCCGGCTATTCAGCCAGCAAACGGTCCTATTGCCTGTGCGTTTACCTTTTTGTCACAAACCACGAGCCTGCGCTCACCCATCCTCCCGCGGATCACAACGGCTCTTGCGGCATCGTCACAAGGCACGAACGAAGAAATGTCAATCTGAGACATGAAAGAGCAGAATATTCAAGGAAAGCAGCAGCAAGAGAAGAGGAGACAGACGGCAGACGGACAAGGACACTGAACAAGGCAGGAGTATGAAGCCGCAGCAGTAGCAGCTGCACAACCAGCACATCCCAGTCACCACTGGACTTCCCTGTCAATTCCACTTTCTCCTGCACACCCGCGTGCATGGTGAGAACCCTACTTTTCCATGTCGACCAGCCGAACGTCACCATACCCATCCGTGTGGTAATTAGACGATCAGGAACCAGCTTCGGAGCCTCCCATGGTCACTCTCCTTGGCCCTGTTCGATCATCAGCAGACGCAGTTGTGCAGATGCAGCACCTCCTCCGTGCGTGCGTGGCGTGCACAGCTTCGCTCGCTCACTTACTATCACGCTTGTCTATTCTGCTCAGTCAGACGACGACGAAACCTTCTCTCTGGCCCTGTCCATCTCTATCACATCCCCACGGCGGCTCACCTCATTCACTTTATTATGGAGACCTGTTTAGATCAAAGGCGCGGTGCCATGGGATATACTGGGTTTGTATTTGCCCTCTCTCGCTGCTGTTGCTTGGTCTTGTCTACCTTCTTCACTTCCCTCACCACGACATACATTGTTTCCACCTTCACACAACCAATCCACCAGTACCCTCGTCTCCCAACCCTTCGCTAGTCTGTTTCGTCTGCTACTGCTCTTTCGTTTGTCCTCAAGCTACTGGCTGCGCACTTGCATCTCTAATACATCTACCTGCTACTACCCACCTCTACTCTAGATCCACACAGCTGCTTGTTCCCACCTCCATCTCTGCCGTCAGGCATACATGGCTGCTGAGAATAGCTCTCGTGCTGGCTCGAGAGCTATAAGGCTGGCAACAGGAACATCAGCAACAAAGCTGCCCCTTCCTTCAGTCCACATCTCCGGTCCCTGGATCTCCAAGCCGACTTGGTCTGTCCTTGCAGATCATTCGTCTCCAACAACTCCACACTACTGCCACGGTGCTGGAGTTGTCTCAACATTTGGATATCAGTGATCTTGGATTGTCGCCTACCAAGATCTGGTACACTAATTGCAATCAACCACCTCCGCTTACAACACACAAACCTCGATTTCGCCATTGTTTGCGCAAGTAGATCTTGAAAGCCTATTTCAAGACAGGTCTTGCAGGTCAACAACAAATCCAAACCGCTGACTCGTGGATCACCAACCTCACATCGTCAACAAACGTCTTAACAACCAACACAGTCATTACATTTCAGATCGATCAGCAAACACCGTTGTCTGGATGGAGGTAGCACTTGGCTTTCAATGGATCGTTCGTATGGTGATAGCACCTACGCCTACAACCTGACAGAGCCCTTACATGGACGACCCAGCATTGAATCAGCACATCAGCTCGACTGCAGAAAAAGAGTCTGTCAGAAGAGTCGTTCCAGATGCTAAGCACTCAGAGAGCAAAAAGGGCAGAGCCTTACCAATCACAAGGCCAAGAGAAGCATCAAAGGAAGAGCTCTTTCGAGATGCAGTCAAGAAGATCTTTAGCAGGCGATCAAGGTGACCCTCACAGTCTAGCAGCATTCAGTCAACACCACTGAAGTAAAGACACGAGTCAACCGCCACTGGAGTCACAGTCCCTAACAGTCAGTCCAGATCTATATCCGACCGGCACATTCAGCGCCACTACGACAAGCGACCCCATCATCGACCTGCCCCGACTTCGATCTCCCAATGCGTTGAGTTTCCCCAAAAGTCCGTCACCTAAGCCACTTGTGCTGCCAACACCATTCGACGATCCCAGAGGTACACTGGCGCCGGCGTAAGACGTTGCCAAGCATTCTTCTGCCACCAAGGATGCTCGCGAGATCGCAGCGTTCCTCAACAGAGCAGAACAAGCTGAAGCTGTCGATGAAGTGCCAATGCCCAGCGTCAGCCTGGGTGTTCAGACGAGCAAGAAGGCAAAGAGGAGGTCAAGGAGTGCTGGAGATCTGAGGGAGCAGGCATTCAGGCTGGACCAACAACGAAAGCGTAGCGATGAGATACGATTTGGAGGGAGAGCATACAGACGGCCATCTTGAGGAACAGTGAGTACGGCGCTGAGGAGCATGCTATCATCGAGCCAGAGGAAATCAAGACACCGCCGCGCCACAGCAGGATCGAACACAGCTGGCGTCCATTCGTGCGAGCCCTCCCTACGATGTGCGATCGTCCATGTACGCACTGAGCTTTCTCGCGACCTGGAGGATCGTGTGGCCAAGCTGGAAGCCAACCTGCAGTTCTTCCAGCGCTCGCTGCATAGACTGCAGTCAGGCAAGGGTCGCAATCGCTACGTGGAATCTGGAATTCGTCACCATCGACGAGATAGCGCTGATGATCGAACGCCAAGCATGCTTGCGAGGATCTGCGACTTTCTCTTGCTCCTTCGCAATATCAGTATGGCTTTGAGCCTGACAGACCTGCAACAGCACCCTCACGACCTGTAAGACCACGACCAGAGGACATTCCACCAGTGCCGATTGTGCGCCAGACGATCGAAGAGCCAAAGCCCAATCGACCGCAGTCACCACCTCAAAGACCCGCGAGACCTGACGATCCTCCTTCGCCTAGAGAAGACGCCACCTATCGATCGCTGTACCAGATGCTGAATGATGAACGACTTGCCCGCCATCGGCTGGAGACACAGCTAGAGAGCATGCGGACAGAGATCTCGGATCTGCAACAGCAGGTCACGCACACTCTCAGATCCACAGCCAGCGCAGTAGCACCTCTACGCACCAGCATCAGACGTCACAGCAGGATCGTCTCGACTGCGAGATCTCCTTGCAGGCGCTGAAGAGCTGTCCCGCCGCAGTCTGAGCCCTGTGGCAGTGAGGACGCCTACTAAAGTCGTCAGTCGCTTTAGTGCTTCCACAAGGCAGGAGAGTGAGGCAGAGGGCTACACAGGCGAGCAGCGAAGAGGTCGCAGAGGTCGGTGCCGAGCGTACGCCAAGACTGAAGAGGCTGGATGATGCTGAGAGTGTGAAGAGTGAGGGATGAGCATGATGACTTTAGGACGCCGACACAGGCAGGTGGCTTCCCTTTGCCGCCGTCATTCAAGCACGCT
>JAMXBC010000787.1:0-13770 GCA_024138005.1 Lumnitzera racemosa
TATTAAGTGGCTTACCTCGTAGAGTTCTTATTGTATAAAAAGGGAAATAGAAAGTTTTAATTTTGCTTCTGTTTGGCACAATAGAGAATGTGGGTGTAAGTTCAATTGTGATCGTTTTGCTTGGCTTAAGTATATAATATCCTGATATGGTATGATTTTGTTTGATTCCCGAATTAACTTGAATAATGAAATCGAGCCCCAAAAAATTTGTATAGTTTTCATATTCGCATTTGCACTTTTCTCATCAACGCCACCCCATGTGGGGAAAAAAGAGGTTTCCCTTTTTTAAATCCATGAAATTAAAAAACAAGAAGGAGTTGCATTAAGTTTGAAAGTATCAGTAAATATTTTGGAATGAATATAGAAGGGAAAAGAAAAGTCCATTACATCCTTAGGTTGAGGGGAATTGGGGCCCCATAAAAGTGAAAGGCTGTAGTGAGAAAAAGCCTTGAAACCTAAACAAATAGGTTTTTTTTTTTTAGCCTTAGACGTATTGGTCAACGTCTGCAAATAGCACTTTGACTTTTGCATTCATAAAACTCTAAAAATTTGCTTGTTTGTTTGTGGTAACCCTATAGTTTTTTTGTTTGCAGGTTAACTCCCAAAAGTTTTGGTTTTTGGAAATTATGGATTCAATCAATAAAGGTTTAAACCCCATTTACTAAAAATTGAAATGAAATTTTAAAGGGTAAAGGAAACATTTTTTTTTCGGGGTTATTAGTAGTATGTCACTCCACAAATACTGTTGCCGAATGAAAAGTCTTGTTTAAATAAATGGTGAAAAGGTTATGGGCCTTATTTATATCAACCATTAGTTGCATGGTGGGGACTTTTACAATATTAGCACTTGGGGCATGACAAACGTCAAAACTAGAAGACACTACAAAAGTGGAAAGCCAATTTCCCCTTTTTTCCTAAATGGGCTTCTCAGGAAGAATTATGAAAGTATTATTTTGGGAGGGACATAGTGAAAGAGAGAAGACAAAATTTCAAGAGAAAAAATGTATAACTTTAGTTAAAGACCTAAACAAAATGGTCTAGTATAAAATGGGTTTTCAAGAACAGCAGAGAAAAGGTTAAAGGGTTGGGAAACAAGGTGAGATTATTGCCAAAAGGGTTATTCATAAAGAAAAAATTTTTTTGGTTACATGAGACTTATGCCCCGTTACACTTTAGAAGAAATTAGCTCTAAGGCATATGAATGCTATAAATTTCAAATTGGTAAAAATGCTTTTTTTTAAAGGGTTAAATAAAGAATTTTATTTTAAACTACCAAGGTTTTAAAGATTTGCTTTTTGAAAAACATGCTTTTAATTTAAAAAAATCTTTTTTATGATTAAAAAAAGTCCCCTAAAGCATGGTATAAAAGGTTTTGTAAATTTTGATAGAAAAAGCTTTATTACGGGTGAACGATTAAATTTTTTTCAAAATCTTATGGAAAATATTGTAGAATATGCAAATTGGATGCGAAAGATTTAAAGTATCTTTTGGGGGTGAATTCACTTTTTTTTGCGAACTTCAAATGGAAAAAGCAAGGGGGAATATCATTTATAAAGAGGAATATGCTGGGCAAATGCCCAAGAAATTAAAAATACAAAATGAAAAGGGGGTCTACTTTGTGTCATCATCAAAAAGTAGATTTTGATAAAGGTAAAGAAAAAAGGAAAATTTATGGGAGCTGATTGTCATTACTTTTTTTGCAATTTCTAACTTGAATTTTTTTATTGTTTTATTTGCATGATTTCAAAGAAAACCCTAAAGAACAGATCAAAGGGTGGTATATAGAACTTAAAAGTTCACAAATATACCTTTTTTGGGGGTTTTGGTATTAAAAAAATTCAAAGTTGATTAAAATTGGATATTGATGGATTTGCTAATTGTAAATTTGATTGCAGAGTCCCTTTTAGCACTGATTTATAAGAGCAGTATTGTTCTTAGTCTTTGAAAAGTAAAATTTGTTAATTATCCATTGTCGGCAAACAGGTGTCAAAAAGAAACGTCATGCTAAAATTTTTTATGCTTAAGCAACAACTAAAAGATTATTATTTTTTTGATATGCACTTAAAATGTGAAAAATAAAGGTCAATAAGTAAAAAGAAAAGTCCAATATATCATTAAAGAACGGATTAATAAGATAACAGATTTTTGGGGTCAGTTTTATAAAAAACATAATGTTGTATTTTTATTTTCACAAATAGCTTGATTAAATTTATTATCTTGCAAACCTTTGGCAAAATTAATTTGAATTATCTAGATTGAATTAAATATTTGTTCCCTTTTTAAAATATTAGGAACATTTATTCCTTTATTACAAAGAAACTTACTCCACCCTTTGTCATAAAAGAAAACACATCTTTTTTTTCATACATTCAAAGCCATAAACAACTTCTAAAAAAATTCTATCGCCCCAAAAAGAAAAGAAAATTTTGAAAAGATAACTTTAAGATGAGAACCCAAACCCTGAAAGGGAACAAAGAAAAAAACAAAGGGCTGTTTGGAAAACTCTTTTAGAAGTACTTCAAGTGACCCTTATAAACCCTTAAAGGGGTTTGGCATGTTTTAAAATTTATAGATGGTGAAACCTCATATCAAGATAAAACCTTTAAACCCCCCCAAGAGAAGTTGGCAAAAAGCCTTCTAAAAGTGATTAAGGAAACTAAAGAAAGTTAATAGTTTTTTAAAACACAAAATAAATATTTTATGTATTATGTTTTTAAATAAAGAACATTTTTACTTTTTTTTTTTGGGTTTTAGTTCATTTTCATTGAAAAAACCCCATAAAATTTTTCTAATGATAATAAAGGGAACTAAAAATAATGACATATATAAAAAAGGGGGGAAGACATAATAGAAAAAGGAACAATCATAAGGGGGAGAAAACAAACGGTGGCAAATAGTGATACGATATTATAAGAAAATAATGATTTGAATGTTTGGTTTAGTGAAAAAAATTTTTTTTTCCCAAATGTTTATTTTTTTAAAGAAATATTTTGTCCATAAAAAAGAGAGATTTTTAAAACTTCATAAAAGTTTTAGGGGAAAAAAAATATACTTAATGTTACAAATCAACTACTAAGTAGCAAAAAAAGAAAATGATATTTATAAGTTTTAAAGAAACTTTTTTTAAACCCATGATGTTCAAAACTCAAAAAAATATGATAACCAAATCAGAACGAAAAAATGAAAAAAATTTTATAATGGTATCGAGAAGAAATTTTAGTGAAAAAATAAAGAAATAAACAAATTGGGAAGGAGAAAAAAAAATTTTGAATAAACAGAAGAAGTTTATACAAACAAAAAAAGAAAAAATTTTTTTAAAAGCATAAAAGTTTAGAAGATTAAAAATTTAAAAAATTTATAAAATTAAAGAATGTAATTTGGAGTAATTATAGGAAAAGAAAATATTAAAAAAACCTTAAAAAATGAAACAAAAGCAATATTAAAGTAGAAGTGAGAAATAAAGGGGGAAATATTTAGGGGAAATTAAAGGGTCAACAAGGGTATAAAGGAAAAGATATTCAAAGGTCGGGGATCATATTTCGTTAAGAAAAAAATATTGTCAAGAAGATATTTTTTTTTTAAAAGAAGAACAACCGAAAAAATTTTTTATTGTAAAAAATTAAAGAAGACTGTTAAGAACAAAAAAAATAAAATCGTCTTTATTCAAAATTTCTTTTCCCCTTTTCTGATCTTTTTGTTTTTTTGTTTTTTCTATTGAAATTTTTCTCATCAATTTTGTTAGAAAAAAATGTAGAAAAAGAAGTTTTAAAAGTAGAACAAAGAAAAAAGATTATTTTTAGAGACAAAACTATTACCAAAAATATAATTTAAATGTTGGAATTCAAACAAAATTGAAGATAAAGGAAAACAATATATATATATATTATATTTTTATATATATAAAAAAGATAGAAAAATGAGCTGCAGGATCTTTGAGTAAGCACTTAATAGGAAAATAGATGACAAAAAGTTTATTAACTATTACGATAAAAAGAATGACATAAAGTATAAGGAATCATAATGTATTTTTTCAAGAAGGGGAAATAAACTCTTTAAATTTTAAAGGAGGACATTAGAGAGAACAGTGAGGGGGCATTTGAGCTTATGAAAAACTTGGGGGACAATTGTGAGAGGTAAAATGCAAGAAGGATACTTATTCAAAACCCTTTAGACATCACCCTTTTTTTTTTAATTATTTTTTAAAAAAAATAGAATAGTGGTATGGGTCACCCGTTTCCTAGCACAGGCTAGAAAAAAGGATTGTCCCGAAAGAGAAATTCTATATTTGTTGCCTAAAATTTTGATCCCTTTTATTTTTTTTTTGTTCATATTTCTTTGTTTTCTTTATTATTTTTGTCCGCATTACATGTTCACAAAAATAGAAGAACAAAAAAATCTTAAGAAAAGAAAAATATGGCATTGAGTAAGTAAAAAAAGTTTTAAAAAATAAATTTAAAGGGTTTGAAAAAATAATTATAAACGAATCAAAAAGATAAGATAATCAAGAATCATATTAAAATTTACTTTAACTTTCCATGCAAACTTTAATATAAATTTGTTGTTTTGATAAAAAATTTAGTGATTCTGTAATCTTGAAAAAAAAAAGGTGGGAGAAGTTTTAAGTTTAAGGTTTTTGGATTTTCATAACAGAATTTTAACTTTCCTTCTTGATTCTTCGGGGGGACCAATTTAAATTTGAATCCCCTTAAAAATAAAATTTTATATTTAATTATGCTATTTAATACTCTTTTTTAGGTTTATTAATTTTTCCCATATAATCTCTTCTTACTTTTTTGGTATGAAAACTATACAACTTTTTTTATGTACACATTTTGCTATTTAAAGTAGGGGGTTTTGGTAGAATAATTACGCATTTAAAGTGTGGGGGTTACACATTACATTTGCTTTTAAAAAAGGGGGAGGAACACAAACTCGAAAATCTCGAATGTTTTCATAAAAAGAATCTTCAAATCTCAAAGAATCTTCAGAAGTCTCAAAGAACTTACATTTTGGCGGCTTGAGTGAGGAATTGTTTTTTTTTTGCCCAAATTGCTTTTTTATCTAAAAAAAAAATTTTTACATTTCAATGCATATCCCAAATTTTTTCAAAGTTATGAATAAGAAAAAAAAATTTGTATTTTTAAAACATTTGATTTGATGGGAAAAAAAAGTAAATTTATTATCTAAATTTTTTAAAATGGAAAATTTACCGCAAATTTTTTAAAAAACTAATTTCATATTTAGTTTTAAAATTTTTTTATTTGCATTTTTAAAATTTTATTAAAATGTTAGTGCCATTCTTGAGTTTGACTGATGGAGAAGCAAAGGCCTACATACCCTTTAGATTTTTTAAATCATTTATGCTAAGTGCAAAAAAGAAAAAAAATAAATTGGGGAGGGAAAAAAAGAAAATGCACGAAAAAACCATCAAAACCCTAACTTTTATCCCCTCGTCCAAAAAACCCACTTTCCCCCTAAAGCAAAATCACGGCTTCTGCTAGCTTCCCCTACGGCCCGACTCTTTAACTTCCCTGAACATTAACATCAAAACTTTTAACCTTTTACATGGTTTTTTTGCAACTTGCCCCACCCCCATTGATTTTACAACCCCAAGTGGGGGCGACCCTCCCTACCGGTCTTCCGCTAACAATCTCAGAAGGGCGATGCTATTATAACCACCCTATGAATCCCCTGACCCAAAAGTATGCCCTGTCCAAGTAACATACAAACTGTCCCCAGTTCTTGACAAATGGTTTTTTTTTCCAAAATTACTTCGACTTCAATTTTTATTTTGCTTATGTGCACCCTGTGGCTCCTAGAATCCCTCCCTAAGAAATCACTGGCGGGCTTCTTTTTTTGGTGTTTTCCTCTATTTTTTCTCCAACGCTATTCTTGCTCTTTTTCTTCTTTTCTTTTCTCCTTTTGTTTTGTCTAACTGAAAATCTATTTAAAATAATATTAAAAAAATACGTTGCCTTTGAATAGTATTAGCCCCAACCAGCGCGGGAACTAAGGCTTAATAAATATAAAAAAAATACCAACAAAAATTTAATTGGTATGAATTAGTCTTTTAAACGTTTAGGTAAAAAATAAATTTTTTATTTGGTAAAGTTTTGGGTAAAAAATTTACCATTTTTTCCCTTTTATGAAACCTTTTAAAATTTTCTTGCAAACGGAATGAAGAAGTTCTTCCTTGTTTAAGGGAATTTTAAACGAGTGATCTCATTACAAAACAATAACTTTTAAAATTTTTTGGGTCTTAATATAAAAAAACTTTTTTTAAAACTTGTTATTTAATTTTAAAAAATTAAATCTAAAAAAATAATAGACTTGGTTATAAAAATATTGCGTTTTTTCCTCCATAACCCCGGATTTGAATTTGACAAACTGTTTCATATTTTATTTTTGGTCGGTAATGTTTTTTTTTTTTATTTTATTGTTTTATACACACTACAATAAAACGGGTTTAACGCGTTGTACAAATTTCTTTTTTTTTCATCTAGGAAAATGGTCAAGACTTTGTCAAAGGGTCCACTAACTAAGAACACGTTTCCTAGCTGCTTAAAAGATATTACATTTTCCATAATTTTGGGTTTTGTTGAAGGCATGTGGGAAAACAATAAAAATTTCCATTTTTTGGGGATTTCCGGGGATTCCTCAAAGTCATTCCCTTCCGGAGCCCCGTTTCCTCCCCCCCTTTTTAAAAATACCCCACTGCATTCCCCCCACCACCATCAGGGCCCTTTGCATCGGCATATCCGATTAAAAATTGTCCGGACCCAAAGACTTTTATGGGTCGTATCATAAAAAAATATCACTTGATATATGTACTTTTCATTTTTTTAACCAAAAAAAAAAAAAAAAAAAAATTTTATTCATTTATTTATTTTTTTGGGGTTTTAACCCGGGTTTCTTAATCAAATAATAATAAAAAAATTTTTTTTTTTTTCCCCGACTGACTGGGTTTTTTTTTCCCCCGCATGTTATACCCCTTGTCCCCAATAGATATTAATAACATAATAAAATCTTTGCATTTAAAACAAGTTTTGGTTCTAAAGTAGACTATTTTCGTATCGAATTGCAAAGGGAAATTCTGCACTTAAGTCGATTTATGCCCTTTTCCCAAACGCCACTTCACAGCCAAGCATATTCCCCTTTATATTTTACTAATTTTCACATTATAAGACATAATATAATTCCTTTATGATTCTTCACTATCTCAAGAGTTCTAAAATGTGGCTTTTATGCTACATCACCAGCAATAGCACGAGAAGGCTTTCGAATTGAAAACGAGATTTTTTTCAGAGAAATTTGGAAGGGGACGAAACAGCAAATGCAAGGACCCTGCCGGGTGGCGGGGCAAGTTCTTTCTTACAAGGAATTGAAGAAACCCGTGAAGTTATTTCATCTGCTCCGCCGGGGATGAGCGATCATCCATTATGGAAAGGGCCCGGGGCAGAGTTTGTATTTGTTGAACAATAAATTTGAAAAATTAAATGCCTTTTTCGTGGGAAAGAAGGGGATTCATCATTCGTCATGAGGTATTTTTTTTTGTTTTTTTTTTTCTTTTTTTTCCCCCCCTAAAAAAATTTACAGTTTTCCATTTAGGCTTCGGTGAGCATACAGTATTAACATTGGATTGAAAATGATGGCATTATCATGAATGGGAAAGGGGGGGCTGTTTTTTTCTTTCCAGTCCTTTAATATATTTAGAGAAATAATCCCGCTTATATTATGATGGCTAAAAATTCCTATGTTTCCTTTCAGACAAAGATTTATCTCATCGGGAAATTTTAACTTTAATATTATTAGATATATATAATTTTTTTTTTAATCGATTAGCCCCAAAAATAGTCGTTTAAATAGATTAGATTACATTGATTTTATTTTAAAAACCCATTGTTATATATAATAATTTTTTAATGAAACAAATTTTCTAGAAACGATATCATTTTAAATTAATTCTTTTTAGTGTAATTTGGAGTGTATTAAAGTCATTGGAAAATAAAAATTGGGAGAATTTTAAATTTTGCGGCAAATTGAGTATAGCTTCCTGCATTTTTGACCAAATACGGGTTTTCTTAAATTTCTTACCTTTTTTTCCTTCCTTTCTAGAGTATTAGTAATTTTTAAAAAAGCGAACCATGCATCATTCTCCAAAAGGGATGTAAGAATGATTCTTGTATGTTTTTATAAGATGCTTTTAAAGTATCCATTACAAAGGTTAAGGGTTTTTTTTTAGGGGTTTAGTTGAGCCTGGGGAAAAAATTTTGAACGAGAAATTTTAACTCCATCATAACAATTAAATATACAATTTGAATGGGGAGCTACAAAAGAGAATCGGGGGGTGACTGATCCCAAAGGGCCAAAAGGTATCACCTTCGGAAGGGCTGTATAAAGAGGAGATGCTAAGTCAGAAAAGACTAGTTTTTTTCCACGGCGAGATGGGGTTTTTAATAACTACAGCAACTCAATTAATGGGTAAAAACTTTCATCCTTTCCCCAAAGGTTTCAACATTTTTATTTTTCGTAATCCATTGCATTGTGTTAATTAATATTGGCTAGGGGGCAGGGCTAGCCAAAACGTGAAGAAATATGAAAGCGGACGGGATTTTACAAGGTTCCTTTCACCAGAAACTGCTGCGACAACCTTTTTCACGCGGATTCGTGCGAGATGGAAAAAGAATGTGAAATATTACAGATCATTGTTCTCTGTCAGGGAAAGGAATTGGCCAAAAAGGAAGGAACCGATATACCTTAGCCGGGGGAAAGGGATATTCGAAACACGATTGCAGCTCTTTTGACCATGCAGGAATAGGGGGGGAAGCTCCCCGTATAATCACTTTTCTCTGCCTCCCTCAACCCCCCGGGCTCGGGTCTACCCAGTTCTTGCTAATCATTCCCCCATCCCATTCCCTAATCACAACAAAATCATGACCTCAACAAAAATCGATAAATTTTTTTGTGCTTCAAAGGGTTGCCTTTTTCCCAAAATTCTAAATTTAAGGGGTTGTACCAGCAAGTTTTATTTGGGTTTTAATTTTCAAATCCCAAAGTAAAGAAGCACCCTAAATTTTTTTTTTTTTTCCCCCCCGTATATATCCCCCCCCCCAAAAAGCTTATATATTCCTCATTTAAAAACCGTTTCATTTTTCTTTTTCCCAAAAATGGGCGGTTTTAAAAAAACAAATGGGAAATAAATTGTTCAAAAGCCACTTAACATGAAAACCCAAAAAGGAATATTCATATATTATCTAAACCGTCCCTTTTTATAAGTTATTAAGAAATTTCCAGGTAGTGATTTTTTGTGATTTTATTAATAGAGCTTATAGAGATACATAAATTTTGAAAATGGCGACAAAAACAAAATGAAAGACAGAAATGGAAATTAGGAAAATAACTTCCCCTTGTTAACAAAAAAAAAAAAAAAAAATAAATTAAATTTTTTTTGTTTTTCATTGAATCTTCCCCGATGCTTTAAACTCCCCATTCTTTTAGCTATTTCTAAAAGCAGGTATAAGAATAATATCTTGAATTAGTATCATAATATTAAAAAAAAATTACAAGATTCAATAAAAAATATTGGAAACAAATCCGAAATATTTTGTAAGGAACCGAAGATAGTGCTGTAGGGAAATAAAGAATATCACGATTCGTTTTTCAAACCCTTTATTTTAAACAGGGCAGAGGGCCAAAAGAGTTAAAAAGGAATGCCGCACAACAAAGTCAGTTTTCTATTAAAATTTTTTAATGACTATCGTAATCATAAAATAAATGTTTAGTTTTGATGATTGTTGTTCTAGATTGTACTCTGCCACTGAAGAAGACTCTTGTACAAAATTATTCAGGGGAACAAATTGATTTCATTCTACGGGATTTAATTAACAGTCACTACGAAAGGGGTGCCTTATATCACCCTATATTTAAATTTTTTTTTCCCAAAGTAATAAAAGAATGAAATAAAATTAACAAGTGCAGAAAATTAAAAATTTTTGCACTAAATTTTTCCCGAAAAACCAAAAAAATAAAATAGGAAAATAAATGAGGGAGGGCCCTATTTCCCGTAAAAATTCGCGAGACAAAAAAAAATAATAAAACGGACGGTGTGCAAAACCCGGTTTCCGGGTTCGGATAAAAGGAATATTTTTTTTATCAAAAGAAATTTTTTTAAAAAATGAAATTTTGAGCTTAATAAAGGGGAAAGGGAAAAAATTTGATTGAATTGTTTGGCTAAAAAAAAATTTTTGGGGTTTTTTTTAAAGACTCTTTTATTTTTAAATTTTATTTAAGAGATTTTTTTTTTTTTAATTTTTTTTAGTATTCTAATAAGGTTATAAATTATATATTATATGTATAGAACCCCCTCCTTTCTCTTTTCCTAAACGGGGCTTTATGCTCAAAGCTAGGGGAGGTAAAGCACAATGAATGCTTGCCGGGGTTAGCTACGAAGAGGAATTACCCATTTTGTTCAGCCCACGAATAGGGACATATAGGTAGTTAGAGCAAATTTCCAACTTTTACATGACTTTACATTCCCAAACCTTATTGAAACTTTACAAACTTTGAAACTAATAAAACAACATTTAGGCTTATCTATTCTATGAGAGAGGTTTATACAACTCCTCTACATTTACATTTGCCATTAGTGCCTCCTTGGGAGCTTAAAACACACCTATGGTAATCAAGTCTTATTTAAAATAGTAGCGTGTTACTACTCCCCATTTGGGGAACTTTTTAGTAGTAAAGAAAATAGGGTAGACATATAAGTATACAATACTTGTGGAAAAATTTATAAAAATTTTTTGTAAATACCCTTTTGTCACCTTTCTGCACTTTTTAATGAATATAAAAAATCTTTTACATTTTTGAGTCACACAATCACGCTTTTACATCAATTTCTTTTAAAGTTGTGGATTGAGCTTTTGGGAAGGGGGGATTATTTTTTTGAGGGAATGGAGTTTGCTTTGCTATTAAGGATTGAAGTTTTTTGGGTTTGGTGTGGGGAGATTAGAGTTTGTTTGGCTATTTGGTTTATTTGTTTATATTAAAATTTATATTAAAAATTGGGAAATGGGAAATTTAATTAAAAATTTATGCATTTGTGTGTTTTGGCCCTTCTTGATCTATTTTGGGCAAGTTTTTATAATTTAAAGGCACAGGGTTTGAAAACATCTTCTATTTATTTTTTTTGGGAGGAATTGGGCCAGTACTCATGGGCAAAAAACTATTTTTGGCTTTGTTTTTCCTCTACCAAACCCAAACCATAAAAATGCTTTTCATTTTTTACCCTTTTTTGAAGCAAAGGAAGGGTTTTTGGATCAAAATTTTTTACAAATCATAAAATTTCTTTTTGGGTTTAGTTTATTAGGATTAAAACCCGGGTCTTCTATTTTAGAAAAGTTTTTTTAAAAAACATGAAATCTTAGTAAAAGGTATTAAATTTAAATTTTTAAAAAAATAACGAGTATTACATAATAGGGGTTTGGGTGAAATTGATTTTCATATAAACAAAAAATTTTTTAAAATGTTTATTAAACCAATTTTTTATTTACAAAGAAGCGTATAGAAATAAATTATTGAGTAAAAAAAAACATATAAAATTTATATATTGTGGAAATTTAAAATTTTAATATATATTTTAAAAAAATTAAAAAATTTTTTTTTAAGATTATTTTAAATAAAAAAAAACCTTTTATTTATTTAAAAGGTAAAATGTTTTTTTTTATTTTTTTTTAAAAAAGGGTTTTTATTTTCGATTTATAAATTTGGCCCAAAATTTTAATCTTTCAAAACCCAACCATAAATATTTCGTTTATTTTAAAAAGTGGGAAAATTTTTGAAGCCCAAATTATTGTTTAAATTAAATTTGATTTACAATTTGTTTTTTTTTTGTTTGGGTTTTTTTGCCCATCCCTATTGGGATTTGGGGTTTTAGTGTAAAATTCGGGAGAAAACATGCACCTTCACCCCCCTTTTTCCCTAGGAACAACTTTTTAAAAAGGCCATTTTTTTTTTTTTTTTTTTTTATATTTGGAAAAAGGGCCCCAAAAATCGGATAGAAATCTTTTCAAAATCCCAAATCCCAAAATTTTTCCTGACTGATTTGCGCAAATTTTTTAGGAAAGTCGAGTTTTTTTAAACTTTTCTTTGTACTTTTTTTTTTTTTCCTTTTTCATATCAAAATAAAAAAAAAGGGGAAAAAAAAAAAAATTTATTTTCCCATAAAAGAAAATGTTAAATAAATTTTTTTTTTTTAAAATTTTAAAATTGAAGTTTTAACTCAATGATAAACACTTTTTTTTAAGGACCTTTTTTTAAAGTTTTTTGAAAGAATTTTCCCTTTATTTTTAAAAAAATAAATTTTAATGATTTTGAAGGAAAATATTTATAGGAAAAATAAAAATGGGAAAAAATTTAAATTTTTTAAAAAGAAAAATTACTTTTTGGCTTAAATCGAATAGCGATATTAAGTACTTAATAATAGACTCAATAACAAATTTTTTTTCCTTTATCATAGAAAAAATAGAAAAACTTTATTTTCTTTTTTTTGCATTATTTGGGTTTTTAATCAATTTCAAAAAAATTCTA
Organism: Lumnitzera racemosa; assembly: GCA_024138005.1. Taxonomy (NCBI): domain Eukaryota; kingdom Viridiplantae; phylum Streptophyta; class Magnoliopsida; order Myrtales; family Combretaceae; genus Lumnitzera; species Lumnitzera racemosa. The sequence goes on from JAMXBC010000787.1 coordinate 12,589, forward strand.
ATCCTATTATTTTTTAAAGAATTTTTTTTGTAATCATTATTTTTTTTGGAAAAAACAGATTTCGATTTTAGAATTTATAATTTTCAATATCATAGCTTTAAAAAATTAAAATTGGTTTCCTCAACCAATTTAATTTTCATTTTCCCAATTTTGGGTTGTTTTTTGGGCGATTTCCCTAAATATTTCAAAAAAAGGAAAATCATAAACTTTTTTAATCCTTTTCTCCGCGGTTCATATTAGGAGGGGGGGCCCGGTTTCCCAATTTTAGAAGGGGGGCCTTTATGAATAAAAGGAAAAGAGTAAAAAATTTTTAAAAATTCAAGTCACAACATGATATACTTCTAAATATCTAAGAATCCATTCAATTGTAGCTAATGCTGTTGCTTGGATTTGGAAAAAAATGATGGACGGCACTGCAACATAAATGATATTTGGGCTAGTAACCTATAAAAAATATGATGATTGTTATGACGACTTGGGTAAAAAATTAAAAAAGACAAACTTCCCCTTTTTAAAGGGCATATGTTCCCAATAGCCTTAATACTTTAATTTTTCTTTTATTATAATTTATGTAAAAAGGGCCCAAATTTTTAGATCTTCAATGAATCTAAATTTAATTTTAAAAATTTGGATGGGAAAACATGGTAAAACTTAAAATACCAAAAAATTTAAATATTGTAACGTGACCACATCCCCGATTTCTTTCGGGATAAAAATTAGAAATAAAATGAAACACGGGATCAAAAATCTGCTCATATCCTAAATTGTGAAATCCTTAAGATTAATTTTCCTGTCAAAACTTTTTTTTGTAACACCAAACAAACCTTGTAGTTAGATTTTTAAAAAAGCCAAAATTTTAATCGTAAACGGCCTAGAATTGTCCCCCTATGGGGTAGTAGGCTTGAACCGACCAAAAACTTCGAGATTGAAGATTCGAATTTTTTTAGGCTAAATTTTCTGAATTTGCTGGGTTTCCCATCGGTTTTGGGTTTGGGTTTTGACCCACAATTATATAAAATAAATTCTCTCTTTTTCCCCCATTTTTTTTTGACATCTTTTTTTTACTTTTCCCCTTTTTTTAAAAAATTCCCCTCTTTTTCATTATTATATAAATTTTTTCCCTCAATTATCTTTACCCCTTTTCCAACAATACATATTCCCCCCCTTTCCCGATTTTTTTTT
>JAMXBC010000788.1:0-13764 GCA_024138005.1 Lumnitzera racemosa
AAAGAGTAAATATAATTTTCAAAAACATGTAAGCAAGAAAAAGATGAATGTTTTTTGAAAAAAACACCAGTTTTTTCCTTTGAGATTTAAAAAGTAAAAAATTTTTGAAAATTTTGTAGTAAAAACTTTAGTCATCTTGGAGATAGAACTTCAAAAAACTCTTATAATTCAGAAGCCTTTATTTGCTTTGGGAAACTTTAGTCACTCGCGGGAAACTTCTTATCCTTTCTACGAACTTTGGGTTTATCTTAAAATTTTCAAGAGCCTTAGTTACCCTTCATTTTATACTTGGGCCACCTTAAGGAGCTTTGATCATTTAACAAGAACCCTTTAGTTATCCTTATTTAAAAACCCTGGTTTTACTAATTTAAGAGCTTATCACCTTTAGTTCGGGAAATTTAATTAACCAAATGTGAAATTTTGGACCAAACCCGCCATAAAAAAAACCAGAAGGGGAAATCAACCAAGGTTTAGGACCAAGGGAATTTTTGGGGAACTTCGTTATCCATTTTTAAAGCTCCTAAGTTTGCTATGGAACTTTTGTCATCTACACAAGGAACATTTTTTATCGGGTAAAAAAAAAAATAGCCATGCCCTTCTAACTCTTTTGTAATTTTTTTTCATCGAAAATCATACTTTTAGAAGCCAATTTTCTTTTTAAAAAAACAATTTTTTACATAGTGCCTACCTTAACCTTTTTTGCCTCAACCTTTTAAAAGCCCCCAATTCCTTTTTCCTATCCTTTTAAATAAGCCTCTTTAGTCTTTTACCTTATCCCCTTTAAGAATGCCTCTTTAAACTTTCGCATTTTTCTTTTAAGATAGGCCCCCTCCAATTTTTTTGCCATATTATTTTAAGAAACACCTTAATATTTTTTTTTTTTTTATCCTTCAAGATAGATACCTTAATCATTGACCCTAACCTTTCAAGATAAAACCCCATTAACTTGACCTTATCTTGTCAAGATAGGGCCCCCCATCATTTTCTTTTTCCTTTCAAAAGGTTTTTTAAAACTCTTTTCTTAAAACCTTTTAAGATAAAAACCCTAGTCCTTTGCTTAAACCTTTTAAGATAGGGATCCTAATTTTTTTGCCTATCCTTTCAAGATAACTCAATTCCTTTGCCCTACATTTTCAAATAACTCTTAAAATTTACCTATCTTTTTCAAAATAGGGGGCTTTAACTTTTTGCCCTATCCTTTCAAGATAGGGGCCCTCATCATTTGTCCATTCTTTCAAGATAAGCCTTTATTCTTTATATTGACCTTTCAAATTGGATCCTTTTTCCTTTTCCATTCAAGATGAGCATTATTTAATAACCATTTAAGTTTGAATTTCATTTTGATTCGGGAAAAATAATATCTCTTTTTTTTTTTGTAGTAAAAATTTTAATTAAAATTTCACACAAAGAATTTTATAAATACATCATTTTGCTCCCTTTAGGTTTCCTTTTTTTTTTGGGGCCAAATTTTAAAAATAAAAAAAAAAAAATAAAAATTATTTTGAAGAAAACTTAAAAAAAAAAATAAAACATAAATTTGGGATCGAGTTGTTTAAGGTCAACACATATTTGAAGATGTATATTCAATTTTTAATAAATTTCAAGTTTAAATAGTAAAGTTTCATCAAAATATTTTTAGCCCCAGTCTAATCTAAAAAAGGGGATTTTTATTTAATTTTTTTTAAGGGTAAATAGACTTAAAATTTTATTAAATGAATTATCATAAAATTTTGGGTTAAATTTCCCATATGGGTTTTTTTAAAAAAACACGTTTTTAAAACTCCAAGAAATTTTAAAAATCCAATTCATACACTGTATCTTATCATTGTTTTATTTCTTTCTTTAATCCCATCTAAAAGGATCCAAAAAAATTTAAATTTATAGCTTTTAAAAAGAGACAAAAGTTGTCAAAAATAGTTTTTGGAACATACGTACAACACAATTTTCAAACCTTCACCTTCATATATACAATTCCCAACCAAAACACCGCACATTCACACAAAAATTTCATGGGATACTATTCACAATTTTCTCCAAATTTTCATTTTCACACTTTTCGCCACATATATTTTTCACTTTTACACACCACATTTGCATATCACAAACACACAACTCCTCGCTACATAACTATACACACACACACCACACTCATGGTTCATACCACACGTCTTTTGTACGATACTTTTTTTTCAAGCACAATTACATACATCACCCATCACACACATAAACGCTTACACTTTACCACCACCATCGCACGTCCAGATTTTACCACAACAACGCTCTAATTTTTTCATACATTCATGATCATATTTCAACACACACATGATCAATTCCGCCCCCAGGGCCTAAAAACGTTTTTTAAATGATTAAAAAACGAACGATTCACAACACGAACATGCAAAATCACACATGATTCAACCCGTTTAGGTAATTGAAAAATTTTTTTTAGTTTGTTTTTTTATCTTTTTTTTAAAAAGTTAACATTTATTTTACTGACTTGTTTTTTAGTCTATTTTTTTTTTTTTTATAAATTTTAATAATTGCATGTATTTTTTGGAAATTTTTTTAGAAAAATTTGTAATTTTTTGAAAAATTTTAGTTAAATTAAATTTTTTAACCCAAAAATTGTTTTTTTTGGGAAAAGTTACATATTTTCCTCTCCAAGACCCCTACCATCAAACCTTGCATTTAGGTTTTTTGATACATAGTTTTTGTTTTTTTTTAAAAAAATAAATCAAAATTTAGATTTTCAAAAGTTTTAAAATAGTAAATTTTTTTTTTAAATAGTTTTGGGGCAAAATTAGATTTTTTAAATTTTTTTTAAATAATAATTTAAAAAATTTAAAACAAAAATTTTTTTACCAATTTTTTTAAAAAGGATTCACCCAAAAAAAATCTTTTCAAAAAAAAAAAAAAAAACTACCTTGATTGGGAATCATGGATTATTTTTAGAGTTAAAAATGTTTAAATTTTGTTTTCTTTTTCTACCCCCTTTACTTTTTCTTTTGTTAATCCCAAAACTATAATGTAAGGATTAAATGAAAAAAACCAACTATTAATAAAATTTCGATTTTTCCATTGCAATTGGTATTATTGCTTATCTTCATTATTCCAAATTTAAAAACTTAAAACCCTTGGGGAAGTGGTTTAGAAAGAAAAAATAGAAAAAACAAAATTTAAATTTAGCCCCATTTAGCTTACTAAAACCCTTGTTATTTCGATTTTCTACTAGCAACGTTAACAACCACTTAAACCTCTATTTATTAGTCCGACCAAGATACACTTTTAAAATTTAAATTTAATAAACACAACTCATAAAAAAAAATTCTTTTGTGGTATTCATCTATTCTATATTTCCCTTAAACGCATCAATTTCCAATTAGTAGCTTTGAGATTCAGGGTTTTGGTTTGATCTAGATTAGTAGTACGAAAGCAACGGGTTTGTAGGCAGCTTTAGGTAATTGTATAAAAAATAAAAAAGATTTCTTTTTTTTCTTGAAAAATTCGTAATAAAAAAATTAAAAAAAAAATTCTTTTTAGTTATATTTTTGCATTTTTGTATATTCTTACCACTTTTAGAAAAATTAAAAAAAAATAAAGCCCATTGTTTTTTTATTTTTACAGGGTTTAATTTTAATTTTTTAATAAGTTTGCGCTTGAACTTAGTTTTTTCGGGTTTTTAATTTTTTTTTAAAAATTATTTTTAAAATTTATTTGCAGGCAAATTTGGCAAAATTTAAAGGGTGATTTTTTTTCCCTTTTTTTAACCCAAATTGGCAACTCCAAATTATTTTTTTTTAAAGAAAAATTTTTCCTTTAATTTTAATATTGATTAATTTATTTTAAAGTGATTTGATTTTTAATAAAGTTTAAAAATTAAAGGGAAAACAAAAATTTAGAGCCGATAAAAACAAATCCCAACCCTTTTAAATTAGATACTATTATACGAGGCCTACACGATGATTTCTCAACTAAGTATATTTTTAGAGACTTACTTAAACCTCGAAAATTTAGGCTTTTTAAAGTAAAAATTAAAACCCTAAACTTTTAAATGACTTGATGATCTTTAAAACCCCAAAGGGCAAAAAAAAAATTTAAAAAATCATAAATTTTAAATATTTTATAAATAGAAAAAACCTCGAAATTGATCAAAACCCAAAATCGCAAAAAAACCCCCCTAAAACGATTTATGCACCACAATAAAAATTTGAATTAAAACCCTAAAATTAAACAAAAAAGTTTTAAAATATTAAATATTACTCCAATAGTGAAAAAATTTTATGTCGTTTAAACCATTTTCGACAAAAATCGCTTATTCGTAAAAAATTTTTAATAAAAACGCTATAAAAAATTGAAAAATTTATAATTGTAACAGATACCAAAAAAATTTGAAAAATTTTTTCAAAAAAAATTTAAAAATTTAAATTTTAAGAGTATTTTATAATTTATATGTTTAGAAAAAATACATATATTTTTTTTTAAATTTTTTTATTTTCCCTTCATTTTTCTTTTCCTTTTTTTCCCTTTTTTCCTTTTTTTTCTTTTTCCCTCTTTTTTTTTCCTTCTCCTACTATGAATTTCAGCGGGCAAAATTTTTCATAACCCATGTATTTTAAATAAATGGACATGTTTTAAACCCAATTTAAGGGGAAAAAGGGAAAAAGTAATAATAAACAAATCTAACCTTTAATTAAAAAGGGGTTTAAGTTTTCTCTTTTTTTTATATTTTTTTCCCAAAAAAAAATAAAAAGCAAAATAAACCCCAAATCCGGAAATTACAAAACTGAAAAAACAAAAAAAAAAAAAAAGAAAGAAAGAAGGCAAAACAAATCCAAAAACCAAACCGTGAAGAAAAAGGGAAAGAGGAATAAAAAGAAAAAAGGGAAGAAAAAAGAACCAAAAATTAAAAAAAATAGGTAAATAGAAGTATTTTAGTAAAATATTGTATAAAAAAAGGTATGTAAATGTGTAAAATGTATATCTGTAACATTTTTTTTAGTAAATATTACTTTAAACAAAACATTAATACCCATAAATACTTAATCGAACTAAAAAATTAAATATAAAAAGGGCAAGAATAAATACATGAAAACTTTGGTATATTATAGGGAAAAATGTTATGTATAAAAAAATTTTTTTTAAGAATACATAAAAAAAAAAAATTAAGAATTTTTAAAAAAATTAACCTTATTATATAATAATTTCACGTAAATTTATAAACCAAGTAAATATGAAAAATTATTTTTGTATATTAAAAAAATAAATATGAAGTCAAATAGTATATATGTAGAAAAAAAATTTTCAATAATTGGTAATATAGGGTTTAAAATTTACAAATGTATAGAGGCGATATAAATAAATATAAAAAATATAAGTAAATGTGGTGGTATCCCAAAAATATAAAAATGTTAAGTATTGTATTTTAAATTTATAAAAAACTATGAAATTCGGTAGTTAATTTTATATAAAATATAAACTAAATTATATGATTTATACTTATATGTAAAATCCCAAAATATGAATAAAATTATATGCCCAAAAGAGTATTTTTTGGTTTTTCAAAAAATAAATATATACATATAAAAGGCATAAAACATAAAAGTATATAAAATGAAGATCCCCAAAAATTATATATGTGTATAAATTGTGAAATATGATGAATAATAAGAGAATAAAAAATAATAAAAATAATAATGGCAATAAAAAATAATAATCAAAATAAAGAAAAAATCTAAAAAATGGGAAAATTATCCCTCAAAATAATAAAAATATCAAACAAAAGGGTTTTAAAAAATTTTTACACATAAATATATTAAGAAAAAGAAAAAATTAATTTTTTATAATTTTTTAAATTTAAATAAAAGGTTTTTTGTGATTTTTTTATGTCACAATTCAAATTGCAAGCCACAATGTCTAAAAGGGAAACCTCGCACAGAAAATACGCTAAAAAACGATAAAAATTTGGACTAAATTCATATATGAATTCAAAAAAAAACCCCAAATCGATTATTTCACGTAAATCAAAACCGATTTAAGTAAACAGTACGATTTAGCTTTGCTATTTTAATTTTTTAAATTTCCCCAAAACTTACTTTTTTCCATATCCCCCTAATTTTAAAGTGATCTTGAAAACGAAAACCGACTTCCCTTTTAAACCTATTAAATCCTTGAATCTTTTATGACCAATGAGTACTCCTGATGCCTATACTTTTTTGTACTTGTATTAAAAGCACATGAATTAAATATTAATAACTTGAGCAGGAGGTTGGGTTATATATGCAACTGATTTTAAATTGATTACTGGAAAAATACTTTTTTTGGGTTAAAAAATTGTTTGTTGCATTTTTTGAATTTTTGGGTTGATAATGTTTGACCACCTCAAAAATTTTATTTAAATCATTAAAACCCCAATAAAAATAAACGAATCATACATAATCCACGAACATTGCATTAAAATTTTGGCCGCACCTCACGGGTTTGGGTATAAAGGGGCCCTTTGGGAGGGAGGGATTCCCACATGATTTAAATTTTTGAAACAGTGCAGGAGCTTTGGTATAAAAAAACCCTATCTTTGGCTTGGGGGTTTCTACTGACTTCGAAGACGTTTAATCGTGGGGGGTTGAAGGTCGTTCTAGAGACCATCGCTGAAAAGGTGTGAGCAGGACTGGGGGTCACCTCATGCTAACCCGGATATTTGTAAAACTATTGAATGTTGAAAATAAAAAACTTATTTGTGAAAAAAAGGAATTCATATACAAAAAATATAAAAGGGTTTAAAAAAACCGGGGTTCTAAAGCCCCCTTGTGATTGGTGTCGATGTTTTTTTTAAACCCCTTACTTCGGGGGACTTAAATCTGAAAATTAAAATGCAACACCGATCAATTTCAAAAATTTTTGTTTGGCATACTGCTTTTTCCCTGGGAGTCAAAAGTTTTGGGAATAAACTGTTTAACTTGTTTTTCTGGAAAAGAAAAGGGGTTTAAATCACTAAGCTCTTTTAATTCTTCTCAAAAAGTTTTTTCTCTTGCAGGTTTTTTAGATGATCGGGCTAGGTTTAAAAAAACGAGAGTTGAGTATGAACAACGGGGTGCATAGAAGTTTAAATCTGAGAAAAACTATATATTTTATTTTAAATTTTTATATATATATAAATTATTTAAAACTACATTTAAAAATTTTTTGACTTTATAAGTTTTGTTTTAAAACCATTATTACCTAACTTATTGTTTGGTAGGGGAAACCCATTCTCTTGGTTCTGATAGACTTTTGCTTTTCGGATAACCCTAAAACAATATATTGGTTGTAAGTTTAAATTTAAAAAAATAAAAAAAAAACTTTAGTAACTAATTTTTTAGAATCTTGCAATCTCTGACTTACAAGATTGGGTTTTCAAATCATGGGTGCACCCCAAAAATAAAATTTTTTAAATAAATTTTACTAGGCCCCCTTTTGAAAACATGCACTTACATATGAAAACTTTAGCATATAAAGAAAAGGAGCTCATTTTTGGCCCTGGGTTTTACAAAAAATTATTGAAGTTTAATTTGCCTTAAGGGATGCGAGGAAATTTCCCATTGCTACATTAGCGAAGAAGGTATTTTTTTAACTACAACGAAATTTCTTTTTAAATAGCGCAAGAATTTAGATTTTCAAATCAGATGAGGGGTTTTGGGAAGGTGTTTATGAAAAAATGGTTTAGAGAAAGTTTGATAGATTATGCAAAGTAAACCCCAAAGATCATTTTATGGGGGAATTTTTTTAAACACAAAAGATACATATTCGAGGTGATAATTGCACCGCGTCCACCCTCTGGATAAAATTTAGGAAAATGGTTTACATTTTTAAAACTTAAGACTCATCGTTTTACCTATAATAAGGGAGGGAAACATATAGGGAAACCATCCTCCTATTCAATGATGAAAGAAAATAACACAGATTGTACAACAAAGTTTAAAAAATTGGTAAACGAAAAAGAATCAACGCCTATACCCGCCCCATTCTTTCATGCCAATGGGGGGGGGGATCGACAAAGCTAACTAGCCTTCACTTAATATTCCTAGTAATACCTAATTAAAATATAAAAAATGGTAAGAAAACATGGGGAAACCCTTTGGGAAAACCCATTTTAGAATGAAAGAAATTTAAGAAGTGCCCCTATAGTATACCAAAGTAGACTTTAAAAAAGGACAAATAAAATAAGAGAAAAATATTTTCCCCAAAGAAGCAACCCGCAAACATCAAGCGAATCTATAGGGGAAAACTTTTTAAAAATTTTTTCTATAACCCATTGATAGTTTTTCCCTAGCGGCCCGATAGGTTTCTTCTTTATTTAAAATCATCCTAAATTGGGCTAAGCTATATGAAGGCAAGTAAGGAATAAATAAATTTTCTTTGCAAATTTAAGTTAATTTTCTATATTTGTTGTAACACTATTTTCCTTTTTTTAACTTTCAAGAGAATTTCCCGGCTTAGGTTCCCTAGATTTAAAGAAATCTTTAAACATAAGAATGGAGAAAGAGCTACCGATAGATCCATGGATGTTTCCCCCCCATTTCCCAATATTTCCCAAATTTTCTGGTGGGGGGCAAGGGCCTAAACATACAACTCAACTATCATTTTTATTACTATTTTAGTAAAGTGCTAGAGGAGAGGAAAACATACATTAAACTTTTTTATTGGTGAGGTAAACAGCTACCTAAAAAGATTTTTTCTTTTCCTGTCGGTCTCCCCCATTGATGGTCAGGCTGTGACAGGGGTACACAATAAGCAGGGTAATATTTGCTTTTTCTTAAAAGGTGTTTTGCCCTCTCGATAGTGTTATTCCCTGTAATTAAGTGAAATTTTCCCCGTTGAAAGACAATTTTTTAAAAACTTGAAAAATGAAAGCCCAAAGAAAATAATAGTCCCGCGTTACACCTTTCCCCCTATTATGGGAGTTGATTAAAGGGATGCTCTTTCTAGATTTAGTCCCAATATTCAAGTGTAAATTTTATGTTCCTTCCTCCCTCTCGAACTTTTCAATAGCTAGGGATTTTGCTTAGGATCATAAACTTACAAACTTGTTGCCACTTGGGGGATACCCTTTTGAATCGATTAGGGAAAAATTGGTTTAAACCAAATTTTCTACTTCGGTTAGGGGTTTGGGAACTTTTCCCACACATTCCCCCTTTATGCCCTTAGATCACGACATGGGAGGTAACTGCCATTTAGGAGTTAAAGGGGGGTAGATTTCGATGTCAAAGCAAACTACAGATGGGAGTAAGCCAAAAAAGGATGTTTCAACTCCAGCGTCAAAGTACAAAAATTACTTATTAACCCTTAAATTTTTTTAATCCCTTTTTAAAGTGTTAGTTGCAAAATAATTTTAAACCGTTTTTTTTTTCAGGTGGTTTGGGGCCTCGATACGCAGACAATATGGCCAGGCTTTCCCCACATATTTTAGGGATAGGAGTGATTCCACTAACAAGAGTACCAATTTTCTAAATTTTTCATCATAAATTCTATTACCCAAAAACGCATGACTCAACAATTTAGTAGCTATCTCACCCGTTTTAAAAGGTAAACTTATGGGTCAACAGAGATGAATTGACCACCACCTAAACAACTTACCTGGATTATAGGTTGACCTTCGTAAACATGACTATTAAGAGACAACCACCACCTGATGTTCCCCCAACCATCATGCCTAGTAAAAATAGGTCACCCTTTTGATATATTTGCAAGTTCAAACCTCTTTTGTAAACAAGTTTCACATCCAACCTACTTTTTCTTGTCACTTCTTCATTTGGGGTCGTTATTTACTAAACACATCGTTATTTATTGATATGGAGGTAGATTTTTTACGTAAGCTGCCATAGATATCATATGAAAGGGTATTATGACAAAGCTTTGGGGGCGGCCAAAACATTTGGTAGCTTTTGGGGCATCCATCTAGGGCTAAATACCCCTACCCAACTTTAAAAATGAACATTAGGACCAATTAGCCATAAAAAGGAGACAACATCGAAGACGAAGACGTAAACAAGATTGAGAGCGAAGATGCGGATAGGCCCAAATTTTGGAAAATTTTTAATGGAATCTCCCCATTTAGTATTACTTCTCCCCCTTTAAAACTTTTTACAACACTTGAGTTTTTCCCGTTTCAAAAACCTTTGGAGAAAGTTTTTCCCAAAAATCAAATTTTCATTTCCTTGCTTTTTTTAAGAGGGAACTTTTAAAAACATGAAGGAGAAAATAGACGAAAACCTCATGTAGGTTAAGCTTATTCTGGTCTCTAGCACAGACCCACTTTGATACCTAACAAGGGGTGGGGTATTTAAAACCCCATAATTGGATGCAGACTAAATGAAAAAGACCAACTTAATACCCAAACCCCAAGAGATGCTGCTTTTACTCATTCAATAGTAAATTCCCTTTCTAGTTACATTAATGAACATTTGATTTTAATTGAAAAAACCCTTTTGTTAAAGTACGGAGTAATTGGAAAAATTTTGGAATTTGTTAATTGTGTTCTTTTTAAATTTTTATCTCCCAAAGATTGTTATGGGCCCAAATTGTTAATGGTTAAGAAATAAAATATTAAATTAAAATTTTGCTTTACAGGTGTTAGAAATTTTAAGAATGGGAAAAATTTTTTAAATTTTTAAGTTTAGGGGGTTTGGATCTTAATATAAAGGGGCGGGGGTTTTTGAAATATGGGTAGAAATTTTTTTTTTTTTGGTATCCATAAAAAAAATTTTGGGGTTTGGGGGGGGGGTGGGTTAAAGGGGGGAGAGGGAGCTAATAAAATCATCTCTTTAAAAGGATTTTTCAAGAGATAAATTTAAACTTTAAAAATTGAAATTGTCTTTTTAAAAAGGGATTTTAATTTAAAAACGTCTTCTCAAAAAGCAATTTTTAGATAAAATATTTTTTGGAAATTTTTTTCCTAAAAAACCCCATTTTTTTAAATTTTTTTTTTATTTTTATATTATTATTTCCCCTTTTTTTGGGTTATTAGAAAATATATTATGAGATTTAGGCTTGTTCCGATTTGGTAAATAAATAAAAAAAAGAAAGGAGAGAGTTTAACTCCTTTCCAAAAAGAAAAATTTCATAATAAAAGGAGAAGGGCAAAGATTTTATCAAAAGAACAAGTTGGAAATAACTTTTTTTTTATTATTTTAAATAAGTGGTTTTATCCCCAATTCCCCAGAAACTTCGTGTTTAAATGGGTAAAAATTAATAAAAAATTAAAAAAAGGCTAAGTAAAAAAGGGATGTTAGAGAAAACGTATATTTGGTTGAAAAATATCCTAAAATGGACAAAATTATTAAATTATTCCTTTTAAAAAGATCGAATTCTTCTCTCTAACTTCGGAAAAAAATAAATAGGAATAGGCAAAAAAAAAAACAAAAAAAAATGAGGGTAAAAAACCGGAGCACCTTTACAAAAGAAAAATGAAAAAAAAAAAACTTACCAAAGGGCAGTTTAGTCCTATATTATTTTTTTTTTTTTCCCTTTATCCCTTATATTAACTTGAAAAAATATTTCCACTCTTTTTTTTATTTCCACTCCCACATCAAACAAGGAAAAAGTTGCTTTTTTTTTTTCCTTTCCACAGATTCTTTCCATTTCCAATTTCCTTAAAATTGTTAAACCATCGCTAAAGTTTAAAATAATTAAAACTATTCCTTACATCATAAATTGGGTTTCTTACAAATAAGTTTTTTCTAAATTGACCCTTTTAAAAAAGTATTCTAGATGCTTAAATATGGGGAAAAAAATCCTATAAATTCTAGATCTTTAAATAGTGGAACTTTTATAGTTCCATAAATTAAAAAGTTTTAAAAACTAGGGTCCTAAAGGCATAAGACTAAATACCTCAGGACTACTTAATATTATCTCCCCCCCTTTTATCAAATGATGCTTTTCCCTATGCAATCTTGGTGTCCTCTCATAATGTTAACTTCCAATATTTTTTTTCTTTAATTGAATTTTTTTAGAATTTTTTTTTTTCCTTGCAATTCCCCGAGGATAGATTTTACCACTTGGAAATGACAATCTTTTCCAAACCCTAACTTGCTACTCTTTTTTATTTATTTTTTTTTCAAAAAAGAAAAAACGAAATTCTTTTACATCAAAAATTCTTTACAACAGGGGTTTAACATTAACGCTCAATCACAATGGACACTTTAAAAATTTCCCTTTCAGGGGGAAAAAAAAAATCTCCAACAAAAAATTGAAAAACGCTCTCAACCCAAAAAAATAAACCCACGAAATAAAAAATAAACAGGAGAAAACAAAAAGGGAAAAAAGACAAACTATCCACAACAGTGATGGAGAAAAGTAACCTGGTAACCTCCAAAAAGACCCCTTTTTAAGGGTATACGATATGAAGGGAGGAAAGGGATGATGTGAAGATGGGAAAAAATTTGGGCATGGGGGGCGAGGGAATTAAAAGAAAGCTTTTTTGGGCCTTATTGAGATGGATATGAGAATAAGGGGGAATTGGCAGGCACAAAAGAGATATTGCCTAACGGGGAGTGAATCACTTTTGAATCCGTCAAACAGTATAGTATTCATTTGATTAAGCTCGACAAAAATCGAAACCGATTTTAAACTAAATTTAATGGGTTTTAATTTGATTTTGAGCTTGATAAAAAAATATATAATGAATTTAATTTGACAATTAATTTATTTATTTAAATTTTGTTATAAATTTCTCTATATTATTTTTATTTTACTTTATTTAAAAGAATAAAAAACAACTGGTTAACTCATTGGGCCTGAGTTTTAATAACTTAATATTCTAAATTTTGATTTAGTTTTTTAAACTTGAACTTGATTATTTAAGTATCTTATTGGGCCAAATTTAACTGACGCCAAATTTGAATTTAAATAAAACTCAAATTGAATTCAAACAGTTTTGAATTGACTTAATTATTTAATTTTTTTTTTAAATTTCTTAATTTTGGATTACTTTTTTGGTTTTTGGGGAACGTGAGGAAAAGAACATTGGAAAAATAACTTATAATTTTTTGGACAAACCAACTTTTACTTATATTCAAAAATTTGTGTTGGGGAAATTAAAAAAACCTTATTTAACATTTTTAATTTTTCTTGTCTTTTTTAATTTAACATTCTCTACATAATATATAATTATATGGATGAAAACTTGGGAAAAAGGGCTTTCGTTTCAGTATTAAAATTTTGATGTTTTGGGGGTGTCTGCGAAAATAATATATAATATAATATAACAGTTAAAGATAATTTTGGGTAATAAATTGTGAAAGGGTTTAAGTATTTTTTTGGGGAGAAAAAAAATTTTAAATTTTATTTTTCAAAAAAAAAAATAAAACAAATTGTTTGCTTTTTTTTGTCAAAAGAAATAAAGATGAAAAAGTTTTAATAAAAAAGGGTCAGGGAGTTTGGTTTTTATTTTATAAGGGGGAATATTCCCCTTATATTTTGCTTTTTCTTTTCTTTTTTATTATTTATTTTTTTAAGCCCGAGGGGCTTTTACCCTTTTACTAACACGGTTGAAAGGGATTAAAATAAAAAAAAGATAAATAAGTCAGAACAAAAGGCAAATGACAAAAGTGCTGTCGATTGGAAAAGGAAGAAAAAACGAAATTTTTCTACTTTTTTTCCTTTGTAAAACCTTTTTTAAAGACCCCATCACGTTCCCAAAAACGCTTGTTTCCCAAACCCTCGAAACAAGGGGCCCAAAAGGGGGAAAAACCCCACACCCCCAGGGCCCCATTTTAATCCATTTTTAAAGCT
>JAMXBC010000789.1:0-13743 GCA_024138005.1 Lumnitzera racemosa
CAAATTTTTCAATTATTTTCATTCAAAATTTTACTTAATTTTTCATTTAAAAAATTTTTTTTATTACAAGTACCTCCTTTAAAATTTTTTCTCCTTAATTCCAAACCCAAATTGGGTTATTTTAAAAAGCAATAAATTTTTTTAAACCTTTAAAAATAAATTCCCGTTTCCAATAAATTTGTTTGACTTTATATCCCCTTTTTTAAAAAGGGCAATTAAAATTCAGTTAAGGGAATGTTATTGAAATTATTTTAATATTTAATCCTAATATAAGGAAAAATGTTCCATAATTAGTCTTCCATGAATTTTTACCTTATTATTTTGATCATAAACTTATATTTTTTTACTTTGAACCAAAAATTTTTGGTTTATTATCAAAAGTGTATTGATATTTAAAATTTTTTTACAAAAAAATTATCCTTAAATACTTAAGTTTGTGTTTTTGGTTTTAATTAAAACCAAATTTAATAGTAAAAGGAAAAAATCACTTAAATTATTTTAAAATTTTTTTTTAACTTTTTTTTTTTGGCCCTAATTCTTTCTACCAAATTTTTTCAACCCATTTTTTAAAAAAATAAATTTAAAATTATAATCCTTTTTAAAATTTTTTTTCTCTTCTTACCCCTACCTTTTTTTCAACAATTCAAATCATAGGTTCTTTAAAAAAAACATAAAAATATTTTCATAAAAAATCAAATTATAATCTCAAATGGTAAAAAACAAAAGTAAATTGTTGCATATGACTTTTAAATCCAATAATAGAAGAATGTATCTTTTTGCCAATAAATAAGATTTGGGTAAATGAGAATTTGTTTTTTTCCAAAAATAATTTTTTTGAATATCCTAAAAATTTTTCAACTTTGGTTTAATAATCTCCTCAAATTATTCAATCCCCTTTAAAAATAATTTATTTGGAAATTGGGTTGTTTTAACCATTTACTGATTAGGACCCAATGAAGATCTCAAGACAGATATTAATTTTTCCATAAGATTAAAATCATCCAATTGCCACATTAGAAATTCCCAATTTTATAAAAATAAATTTTTAAAAACCCAACCCAAGCTCTTAAAATAAAAGGGTTTTATTTCCTTAATATACCCAATCTTAGTGAAGCTAAGCCCTGTATTACTTTGATATGATGTCGTGTGATTTTTCCAAATTACTCTTACCAAACAACTATCTGATTAACCTTCTGAAGATGTCTTAATTTAACTTATCTTCAAAGTCTTTAAAGAATTCTCTAAAAGTGTTATATACCTACTTTTCTTATATAAGCTTCTGAATATTCTTTGAATACTTGCTAGACTTGTGGTTATTTTTTTTTCAAGTAATTCAAACCTTCTAAATATGTCCTAGGTGAAGGAAACTTAATTTCATAATTTAGGGAAGGAAAGGCGATATGTGGGGAGGAGAACAGTCGAATACCCTGCGAGCACTTGTTCATCATTACCATTCTTTCTCTTTTTGTTGTCATGCGCGCAATTTATAGAAGATATCTAACGTCAAGTATTCGAACATACATATGACTGAGGCGATGACACGCAATTCAAGGCCAAGTAGCCCCACTTTTGAGCTGACTAACCAGGCCAATAAAGAAATGGCTACATACTACGCGCCAACTCTTCCTAAGCACCTAAATTGAGGAGAGCTACGAACTACCGATCAACCGACTACCTGACTTACTTTGCCTTTATAATTCAACCCTGCTCAGCAAGCAATACCATCCAGGAGACCTGACCTAGGGGGGCAGTTTAGACACGATGTCCTCTTTGGTTTCGGACTATCCGTACGATCCCAGTTTGTAACCCGAATATTCCTTTTATCGATTGGCACTACCCTATAACATATTCCTTATGTCCGTTTTCTAATAGGAATCCTCTTTTATGATGTAGGCAAACCTACGACTTACCTAATTGGTCATATAAATACTTTACGCGCAATATAATAGCCCCCGCAAATTGCAGGGAGGTATGGGGTTAGAAATCTAAACATTATCTTCCCTTCTTCTGGAGCGGATGTTGAGTCGCATAAAGGTATCAAACCGTAAAGAGCTCTTATCTAGGTCATTGAGCTTGGACAAATGGCTAGCAATCTTGTATTATACTTATACGATCATATTAAGTATAATTCAAACTCATGTGAGGTGTTTGGTGGAGGCATAACTACTGTTTGGTACATTGAAGGAGGACCTTTGCTCAACTTTCAATTTACCAGTTAGCTTTTGACCCGTCTGGAAGGGATAGGGACCACCCCGGGTTCTAGGATACTGTAGCCATATGTCCTCCCTCCTTTCCTGGTGAATCCATATCATCGTTAGTAATCCAATGGCTTGGCTACTTCACAAGTTTTTTGTTGACTTAGTGAGCTCCTAAGTGACTTTGCTACTCTCAACAAGTGTGTTTGTAGGAAACATCTGACATTAATCATAAGAATTTGCAAGTTTTGACTTGATAAAAAAAATTAGACACTAAAAATTTTTCCCTTATTTTTCTTAATTCATCAAGGATAGAGTGGTAGTTATTCGATGGTTTATCGATGTTGTTGGCAATAGGTTGTTGGCATGTTAAGTGTTGTTTTGTTATTATTTGTTAGTTTCTTGGGGGACCAGAGTGTATACTATGTATTAATTTTTTTGAGCTTCTTGTACCGCGTTCTGGCTAGATACCCGCCCCTTACCTAACTGTAGAGCGTGTCTGCTTCGTGGTCAGGCCATAGTGTGCCCCTCTAGTGTCCCCACGGGCGCGAGGCAGCGTGCATCAATATAGCGCGAGTTTAAGGGTGTCCATCTAAGGCCCGATTATTAACAAATACCTAATTCCTCCAACAACTGGCGCTCGTCGGCAACTGTCCCACTACCGGGTTTTGGGACACTTCCCACCCCGCCCCCGCACAACACCGCAACGCTCTGGGGGGATATTTCCACCAACAGCAACCCAATGAGGACTCGTTGTGCAAAAATCATCTCCCCCAACCCACACCTTACCCCAACCACTCCCCCTCCCAACAATCCAATACCCCGAGGCGACCGGTATGAAATGTGGTCCTCTTGATTTTAGAGCTGTTCTATATTTAAAGCGCTCGATCTAAGACTTACGAGAAACCTATATTCGCTCTTACTGGTCCCCCCCACATATCTGCATACAAAGTCGCATCTGGATAATCTTACTTATCGGTGCTTCCCATAACTGAGCTAGCAACACGCTCAAAATGGCCCCTATCAGAAGCCGAGTCAATGAACCCTGAGAGAGGCAGTACCAGAACAACCTGACTAAATGCCCCATTCCAACTACCCCCGACCTAAAGGAGCAAATATAAGTTTGTTCGATGCAACTAACCATTAGACGAGAACGAAGAAGAAGGATGAGAAGTAGGTGACAGGAGAAGATTACTAAACTACAAACTTGAGATAGGAATAACTGAGCTCCTAGAGTGGAAGGTGAGCGAGGATGCATATTCACAAGTTTTTTTGGGTAAATAGATTGAGAATAATTTTGAGTGCCATGAAGTGCCCTAATAATGCTAAGGCAGACTTGATATGTTAAAGATTTACTGGCTATGCTACCCAGTGGTACACAATCTATAAGCCATCGAAGAAGAGAAGGAGAACGTAAAGTTAGAAATTAATATGAAAATGAAATGATCATGAGAAGAAGAGTTTTCTCTAACGATTTACTTGCAGATAAGTTCAAGAGGTCAAAAGAATGAGTAGAAGAACAAGTGTTGATGCATATTAAAAGGAAATTAGAGATGTTAGTGATCCGTTGTGAATTGTTGAGCCTGAAGATTGAACTTATCCCATTCATTTACTGGGTTGCAGTTGAGATTAGAGATGCTATGAGACTGATGACATTGGTACACTTAATGAATTATTTAATTACCCAAAGGATTAAAAGGCTTCAAGCTATAAGGTTCCCGTACTCCTAATTCAGTTGGGCTTACCCCTAACTAACCTATTTCGAGCAATCAGTGTGATCAAAATCAAGTAAAGTTACTGAGGTCCAACATAATCAAACTACCCAAGCAATGATAAAGAGATCCCAATGCAGTTCAACAAAGCTAGAGCTAGGAAGAAAGAGGATGAGATCCAGTACTTGAACAATTAAGGGTTTGACACATAGAAGGCAATGGTTTGACTAGAAAAGTGATGGTGATCAAAGTAAAGAAGCTAACCATTAAGTGTTGGATAGTATTGATGAGGAGATTGATAGCCCAAAGAATCCAAATAGCCAAAAGAGTTTCGAGGAGGAAGTAGATCATTATGGTAAAGAAGGTAATTTTATGCCTGTAACCACGGTGTAAGAAGGAGCAATGAGTGTAAAGTATTAGGTTAGAAGGATGAGCATGAGAAAATTGTTTCTACATTATCTATAAGAGAATGGTCATTGGATGCATTAATGTTGATAGTAGTAATGTGCACTGAATGTAACAACCTGTATTCATGGTCCAGAGAAAGGTTGTCAGTCCAAGCCCCACCCTAAGCCTTATAAATGACATTGGCTCAACATCAAAGGGGGGGCCCTACAATTGATACGCAAGTGGCTGTGGCGATTAGTATTAGAAACTATCAAGACCAAAGTGCTGTGTGATGTATTACCTATAAGTTGCATCTCAATTCTTCTTAAGCGACCATGATGTTTGATCGGAATGTGATATATGATGGAAGGAAGAACACATGTTTCCTTAGAACAGCACTTGGAAAGTAAGACGCTATCCCCTATGACTACCAATAAAGTTTAAAACATGCAAACTCACTAAAGTCGAGTTTTTAAGATGAGGCTTTAGTGCTGAATCCAAGTCGAGCTAAAGAAAGAGATGATGCTTAAAGGGCGACCTACTGCTAATCGGTTAGATAAGATGACTTGAGGTAAGGAGGATAAATGAGGAACCTACTACCTACCAAGGTGAAAACCTTACAGAATGGAGTTTGACCAACCTGTTCGTTATATGAAACTGCTGATGATCTAAACCCCAATCCAATGCATTATAATGCAATTGATTTGTAGCCTGGAAGTCATATTGCCGAATAAGCTTGCCTACATGTTTGAAATCTAAACAAGCTACAGAATAGGGAGATGTACTGATAAGAGTGGGTTATGATCCGAGAATCCCTAAACTCATGTGCCTGCCACTCTGCATACCAATGAAAGATGGTATGGAAGATGTTGGTATGCAATTTATGTCCACCTATTTTACTCGTCTATTTGTTCTGCTAACAGGCCAAGCAATCTATATTTCTTGGCACCTTACTAAGTAATTGACACTTAGCATTCCACCAATTAGTATGAACCGTTCTTTAATTAAATGCAAATTCATGGTGTGAATATATCACAAGTACGGTTTTAATATACATAATTGTCTACTCTCCTTATATTTCAAGAAAGGTGTCCAATCAAGAATCGTCTACATGTCCTAGCAATTATTCCAAAACTGCTCTGCTCCTTTCAAATCGTCACTATCTCTAGAAATATGGGAAAGAAACTCTATATAGGAATCGAGAACTCTTAAACCACTCACTTACTTTTGCCATTCCTACTTATTGATCTAGGCATCGAAGTAGCCACATCCACAACTGGACCCTGTACCGTTGCAGTTTTGCGTCTCGGGGCTGGTATCTCCAACTCCCAAAATTCACCAACAACATATGGCACCATCTGTTAATTTCCGTAAAACATACCTACATGGCTAAGACTCAAAGGAACAAGAGAGCAAGTGCTAGCACTTCTCCCTACAACCTTTGAGGGGGGGGGGGGGGAGTCAACATACGAAGAAGAACATTGGCTAAACTCAAGCAACTTGCCTCATTTGGCCAAGGAAAACTTGTAGTTAAAAACGAAAAAACATGAACATGATCCTTTAATCCTCCTCCGTATAATTGTATTCATCCAAATCAAAACAAAGTCATGCATTGATGATAGACCACAAATAGCGATGAATCAATTATTCACCTGAAGTTTGCAAGGGGGGGGGAAAAAAAGCAAGCCAAGGAACTGAGGGATCTGCAACTCCTACTTTCAAAAAAAAAAAAAATGACAAGGCAAGCAATCACAGTAGTGCACCATGTGAGTCCTTTACACTGTCAACATTCCTGCTACAGACAAGCAAGTAATTCCAAATTAAGAAAGACCCCTTTGTTCCGGAGATTTGGAAGGAAGTGATATATCGGCACATGTTAAGCTACCACAGTTAGAAACTGTGTGACTGAATAAAGGCGCCGTGAGGACCACTTAGAGTACTACCATAACGTTTGGCCAGTGCATGGTTTGATTGATCTGTAATTGCCTATTACGCTTTCCTTCACTTTGAGGAATCTAGGCCATCACATGGTTTTAAAAACCTTAAAACTAACCACCATTTTCTTTGGTTTTAAAATGATTAATAGAAGTGTTTTATTCTCAATATTCCTGGTAAGCAAACTTCCTATTAAGATTTTTCAATCCTTAACACAATCAAATAAAAATCAGATGATTTGTAAATCAAGACTACTTAACCAAGTTTATGGCCAAGTGGTTCAAATCCCAAAGTAAATATGAGTGTGGCTCTTCAACACGAGAATTGATGGAGTTAACCCGATGGAAACTTGTTTCAGTCTCTCACAAAAAAACAAGGCCAAAAACTTTGCTAATTCAATGCTAAAGCACCTTGACAACGTCAAGAAGATACAATAAAGGCGCGATGAGAGGCTGATTAAAACAATGGAGATAGGAAAATGGATAAGAAAAAAGTGCAAAGACAATCTTCGGCTTGGATGATGATCAAAGTATTCACGGATGCCCCAAGAGAAAAGACCAAGGATTCTGACATAGTCAAGCCATATAACGTCTTGCCAAGTTGTTACAGGGTAGGTAAGAGAGGCGTCCTCTACGTAGTAAAAAAGAAAGAAGGGGATTCCCTTAAGGAGAAACTCCAACAAGTGCTATGATTGTCCATTGTGACAAAGGTCACAATATAGATGATGCTATTCACTCAAGAATGCAATTGAAGATGCAAATTCAACGTGGGCATTTGTGAAAAGTTCTTAGCGGCATGATGTTGAGAATATAAGAGGCTATCTCACAGGAGAGGAAGTGAACAAGAGAGTGTACACTCGGCCAGCAGAGTTTTGAGAGATACAAGGACTGTGAATCTAGCAGCGCACCTAATGGAGTGAATCAACACAATGGTCGACGGGACATACTATAGGGCTAATCAAGCTAACGCCAAAAATTATGTTTGCAATATTCAAGAGAAAAAGGTTAAGATCAACAATGAGCAATTTCTTCAAAGAGGAGATTTTGAGGGCATCCTAGAGGCCGAATGAAGATGTACTTGTAATCAAGCAAGAGTCACTAACTTCGATATCAAAAAAATTGCTTGTTGAATACTGAAAGGTCGACAAACATCATTTTTTCAGTATACCTTCGAACCGATGAGACCTAAGATCAAAGCATAGCTAAGGTCTTATAAGTATGATCTCTATATGCCTTCAACACTCAACCTATCCCAGTAGCCTAAAATAATGTCTTTAACTGTATACGAAATTGGTGATGACAGAGCATGTTTATACAGGATAAAGATTAACTTCCTCGACATCAAATGTTGGTCCCCATACATACGTGAGAATGGCCGTACCACACTATTCAACATTGTCCCTTCAATTGTACATCTATAACAGCCAAGTTCCTTACTCCTATGGGAGTCAGCATATGCAAAGGGGGAATCACATTTCGTCTGGCAAGGCTTCTTGTATAGAGACCGTAAGACAAGAAGAAGTATTTTAGGTTGAAACCTATCTGAAGGGAAAGTGATCAACATCGAGAATGCCAAGAATGAATACTGGAGGAAATTTTCTTTAGGAGCATCCTGTCAGGGTCCAGGAAGTCGTTGGTGAGGTGATGCCTATGACTAAAGTTGATAGTATCTATCATCCCCTTGAGAAATGGAACGTAAAGATCTTTGAAATTTATTTCAATTGATTGTTTGGGATGATGTTCATGCGCCACTTTTGTATAAGGCAGCAACCAACTTGCTTGAAGACTACTTTTTTACAGAATTATGTTTTTAAAAAACCAACGCAACTGCTTTAAGACACTTTTCTTACGAGAAATATGTTTAAGTCTCTTATGTTGCTGTTCTTGTGTATGAGTGCGGAATTAATGAGTTCTAGATCTGCACGGCAATAATTGACCTAAGTTCGAGCCTATCGCGGCTAACGAACTACATAAATTAAATCTTACAACCAAGTAATGCAGCTAGTCCACACCTCAAACAACTGATGAACAAAGTCCTAACAAAGAGGCACGAATTGGGTCCATGTGCAAGAAACATGCCATGAAATTATTGAGCATATGTGAATAAAAACATGCCATGAAATAATTAGGTGTGGTGAAATAAAACATGCCAAGAAATAATTGGGTTTATGAAATAAAACATGTTCGTAAAACATTAGGTGGTGAAATAAAACGTGCCGAGACGAAAATCTTAGCATTAATAGAGAGATGCTTTTCATTTGACAAAGTGTTGATTAAAGACACTTGGCCTAGCAAAGAAAGCAATGAATAAAGAATATAAAGAAATCCTAAGACCTATCAGCTCAGAGTCAGCAGAAGTAATTTTTGGAATCGGAAGTTGGGGATTTCTCCAAGCATGCTTCTTTTCCCTCGGCACTTGGGTCTCAAGCCAACAGGTTTCTCTTTCCCCCACACATAGGGGATTTCTTTTGATAAGAAGGTCCTCTCTTCCCCTAATTCCTTGACCTGAGCTTTGTTATCACCCTTAATAGCAATCTTGGCACTTTGCCTCATCGTCATCATCTTCGTCAGCACTAGTGATTTTGTCATCAACATCGCCGAAAAGTCAAGGCAAGAGGAGAGAATCATAATCAAGGTGTAGCTTCAGGATCTCCTCCTCTGTGCCGCTTTAGGACCCCTTTCTCCAACAACTTTTTTTCCATAAAAGTCCCTTTCGTACTACCAATAGATAACTATATCGTAAGCCTCTTCAACAGAAGGTCCTCTCCCTCACAACGTCTTCCCACTCGGTAACATAACTTTGGAATTTCATGTTGGGGTGGTTTCAACTCTTAATCTACATTCTGAGCTTACTTTCTCTTCTGCTCATACGCGCAAAGAGTTCGACCCAGCTTAGCACTGGCGTTCTTCTCTTCTTCCTGGCAACGCCTCCTTTAGTAGCCTTTAGACTCCTGTTTTGCTCTTTCCATTTTGTGGCCTTCAGCTCAAGACTTCCATCATAGTATGAGTATGTGCGCAACTTTTTGGCACCAAAGGTCTCGTATAGCTGTTCTTCTTCTCGGCCTTATCCTTGCATTTTTGGCAGCGGAATCACAGTCTCAGGGCTTTGGATGCATTATATGCATCCTAATTTTTCTAACAACAATTCCATTTAATATGATTGAGTATCAGGAAATGACTCGATAGAATACATGAAGACAACTAGGATCTTACCTTCTTAGTTTTTATTTATCACTTCATCCAAGAGCCATTAGAATGTAGGCTGCTTTATCTACCAAAATTGAAAAGGAATATCCGCAACGGAGTAAATTCAACAATAAAAAGATGGATACAGATACTTTACATCATATAACTTAACCGACGGCGTAGATGTAAGCCCGGGGCATTCAAACCATTGACCTAGTTAGCATCCTTCTTGCAAATCTCTTGTCCGTTGGAAGAAATAATTCATTCCCTCGAAGGCCAAAGATTTTACCTGTCACCTAAGGGCAAGTTGGATATCCTAACATTTTGGCTCCAGCATAGGATGAATATTCGGCGACCTCCGTGTTAGGACAAAAGGTCGGGCTTCTAGGCCTAAGGGCGGTGGGGACCACATTGCCTCCTTCGTCATTTCGTCTAAACCAGAGACCTTTTAGAGTGTTGGTTGGCTAGTGAGTTTCTTTCTCCCTAATCTCTTATATCGGCACTATGGGCGAGACCTCAGCTCCAAACGACATTCCCTTAACGACGATAGCATCCTCACAGCTTCTTCTATTGGGTTAGATCTCTCACCAATACTTCTCGGCTCAACAAAGGTTGATATTTTTTTTCAGGAGGCTCTACAAAGGAGTGACACTTGGTCGAAATGATCTCTACTTCCTTCTGCCATCAGAGATGTCGTACAAGGTCCTCCTTCTATGCTGCTGCTCTACTTGGAGGTGTCCCCTTTTTCCTCTTCTTCACAGCAGCGAGGTAGTTGACTATTGTGGCTGCCTCTCGTGGCCGCGTTTGATTTTTTGCTTAACTGAGGCCCAGCTTGGTAAAAAATTACACTCACCCGCGCTCATGTCTACAACAGAGCAAACAAGTTTAATGATTAACACGCAAAAAGAATTAAAAATTACATTTCTAATCAATGCCGAGGAAGGCTTAAAGGCGACGATTCTTCTCCCCCTAATTGCGAGTACAAACTTTCCAACTTATGGCTAGAACTCAGCATGGTGGAGTACTCATTAGTGTACCTTCTTTTTCACAAAAAAGATAGGCCTTTTCTGTCATAACGGCGTATAAGTTTTCGTAGCATCCTCGAAAGAACAAGTTGTTCTTCCTCCTTAATTGAATTTTCTTGCTACTGCTTTGCAATCATTTGACATAAGATTTGTATCTTTTGTGTGGATTGGCTCAGCCCATTGAGTCCAAATTCTAGCTCCTCATCAGACTTAACGATCCAATTTGTCATGCCATTTATACGAATCTTGGACTCGAACCATTCTAACTTATGCTCATACCTTGTAGCAGCAAAGTACCACCCATAAGGCTGTCTACCTAATCGTAAAGTAAAAACCAAAACGAATTGAGGTGTAACCCTAACGTCAACTTCTCACAAACGATCTCAAAACTGCTAGAAGCCATATGTGTTAGTGGAGAACATACTCAGTTCAACTCTAAAGTATTTGGAAGAAGCCCTTCACAAAAGTCGAAAAAGGAAGCACAACCTAAAATCTAAATATTTCAAGTATATATAGAATTTGCGCCCCCTTGGGAAACATACCTTCTCCCGCCTCTCTCGGCCTCCCCCACCCCTCAGAGTCGACTTCCTAAGAAGAGCTTGCCATACTTGGTGTATTTCCATGAAAAGAGTCTGTCGTAGACTGCAGATTCTATATAGAGAGTACCAAAAGTACACTATGTATTTTATGCAATATCTCACCAAGGATCCCTCCCTTCTTGGCCTTCAGGATAAATATCCACAGTAAGAGCGTTTATTCATAAGTTTATCACACCTTTCCATAATACTAATCGGTGGAGCTACTAGAGGAATATGCTACGCATCTCGCTCCTTATTTAAGGGGGAGAAGGGGCCTTAGTTTCCATTGCTTCAAAATCGAAGAGGACAAGTCAAAACGGATGACGTTGTGTAACCATACCTGAATGGTTACAAAGAAATGGTATCACACAAGTTGAAGAACTTGAGAGTAAAGATAAGAAAGCAAGAAATTTATTTTTGGAGTTAAATAGAAATGACTTCGGATTTTGAAGAGTCTTTTAAATACAAACATCCTCCCACAGCGTATCTTCATAACTACAAAGTTGTTGTGATTCACGTATGAGTGGCTGATCTGATAGTGGTACAGATTGGTGACGAGTGTTTCGAGATAGAAATCCAATGATTGACAACTCCCTAGTAGTTTTATTAGCCTGCGAAGTAATGGATGATTAAGGCAACAAGTGTACCGATACCACCTACTTTTTGTGTTCGTGAATACTCAGAATTTAAAAGTTTGCAACATTCGATGCAAGATGTGAAACCGTCTTGCGGCCTATCTCGCTTGTGATGAATTGTGTGTGTTGTGCTACCGATCGAATATACCATTACTCACATATGGCTCTGAGGACTCTAATCCCTTACTCGTGAATTCTTTCCCAGACAACGCTGACTAATGACAAGTAAGTTTACACCAAAAGAATTTAATGAAACTCTTGAGCTCCCCTAATTGTCAAATCGTTGATTTGTATACGTAAAGTGATGATGCCAACCAGTTCGCTTACCAAAGAACCCTATGTCAAGTAATCGCTGACCAAGCCACTATCGAGAAGTTTACCCTAACCGAGTGAACGAGAGACTCACTTAAACGGCCAAATAGTTTTACTCTCGGCATGACACCATCTCTCTCATCATGGCCTCTTTAATGCTGAAAAAAACTTTTTAAAAACCCTCTCGCTTGCTAGCTTAGAAAATATTCCAATGGGACTAATTTTGCACTAACACCTGTCTACCTCATCGACATTGAAAGTATTTTTCCTTTTGCGGTCTTTTGTCCCTTTTACCCCTTTTTTTTTTGGGACGTAAAATAGGAAAAACCCATTTTTTTTTATAACTTTTTTTGTAATTTCATTATTTGTAATGCTAACCCCCCAAAGGACTTACAAAAATGTCCCCTTTTTTTTTTTGTAAACCGGAAAGAACTTCATTTTTTAAAATCAAAAATTCTATTCTAAAAAAACAAAAACCTTTCTCCATGTCCATATTTTTATACCCTTATTTTACTTGCTAAGTACTTGGATTAGTTTTCGGGGGATCTTGACCCCAACTTTTTATCAATTAAAGCGTGTTGTGTTCGTTGGTGAGTCACATCCCCCGAGCAACTTTTTCGTCAGCTACTCTTGTTCGGTTATGGAACCCTTTCCCCCCTAATTTTTCCTTTGATAAACTTTAAGGATTCATTTCGTTCAAATCCTGCCTCGGTAAGTGCAGTGAAATTGAGCTTTCCCCAGGCAACCATTAAATTCCTATATCAGAGCTTGAGGTTAAGGTTGAACTAAAAGCTGTATAGTAATGTTCAATCTGCTGTTTTAGATACTGGTGTGATTATAGCTACCCCCTGTGAAGTGTATACGAAATTTTTTTGTTAGGAAGCCAAAAACCTTAGTGTTGGGGAATTCAAAAGATACGAAAGTGGGCCTTTTGTCGGGTCGGGGGTTTCCCCAAAAACCTACTACTATTGAGACAATACAAGATCGCGCTTTTATGGCAATTTACTATCTCATTAAAAAAGGGTCTTAAAGAAGGACCGCAAAAGAGATTCTGAAAAAGGCCGAAAAATTTGAGAAAGGCCGAGGAGGCAAAGAACAAGCACACTCCAAAGCCTTTCCATAACCACCACCACCGCGAGGCTAAAGAGTGGAAAAAAAAAAAGGTTGAGTTTGGACAAAAAAAAAGAGTACGAAGAAGAAAAACCATTTATTGGGATTGATGGGGAGAGTTTTTTGACCACCAAGAGTGTCAAAAACCATCTTAAAGTACAGATTTCGAACTTCAATAGGTCTGGTTGCGAAGACTACCCGGATTTGGTAGAGAAATAGAAAAAAATTATTTTTACTTCAAAGATTTTTGAAGATGCTATCCGCAAATTAGAGTGGCCGCATTAGCAATTTTTTTTTTTGGTAAACACAAAAGAGAAAAAAGCACAGAATGTTCGCTTGAAAGACTCAAAGCGAGGTTCAAAAAATGGGGAACGAATGAAGAAGTTTTTGAGGAATATTTCATTCCCGAACGCTGAAACATAAACTTTTTTATACTCCAAGACTTTAGGCAAGGAACAAGCCATAAACGACATGCTGAGAGTTTCGTTTTCTCAGAAAACGATTGGGGGGTTGAGAGGCTGAGACTCAAAAAATAGCAAAGTTTCCTCGGACTCCGAGCTAAGATTGGTCCCCTGTCTAGAATTGTAAAACCTCATAATTTTTATGAAACCTCCCCCAAAAGCCTAGAGGCTTGAAAAGTAATGGGCGGAACTAAGTTTGTCGAATGCT
>JAMXBC010000079.1:0-52625 GCA_024138005.1 Lumnitzera racemosa
TTTAGTATTTAGTTTATTCTAAAACAACTATATTTACAACAAAAAAAGTATGTAACGAAAAAAATTTTTCCCAAAAAGTCACAAGTTCAACATACACTATATAAACAGGCTTCATTAAAAACTACCCTGTTACTTGGGGAGACCTTTTTATTTTTCTAAAAAAACCACCCACAAACATAAGTTTTTTCCAAATTTTTTCAGTAAGTTTAATTTATCTTCTCACCCCTTTAAACCCTTCGTGTCTAACCAAACGTTTGGGTTTATATAAAGCATTTTAAAATTCTTTTTTCAGTATTTTGCAATAAATCTAAGGGAAAAAAGGACAACTAGCTAAATAAGGGGGAGGGGAAACAAAAAGTGTAATATAAACACAAAAAAAGGGGAAATTTTTTAAATAAAATCAATGCAATAAATCAATCATATGAAACATTACGCAATTTTATTCAGACCTTTGAAAGGGGTTAGAAAAATTTAAACCCCCCCGTTTTAAATCAAATAAAGGATTTCAATACAACCCCCAATGAGCCCAAAACCCCAAAACTTATAAATGAAGAACACTGGGCCCCCTTTAGACTTTTTTTAACTATAGCCCCCCCCTTTGTTTTTCCCTTTTTCTCTGTTTAAATTTATTTTTGACTAAGGGTGGGGAAAACGTTTTTATTTTTGCTATCTTCATAAAAAAATTCAGTACGGGGTTTTAAAACAGCCCCTAATCGTTTTTTCTATTTGGGTTTTATCATAGGGGGTTTAATTAGTAATCAGATTTTTTTTTATTTCCTTTAAGGGTTGCCAACCGGTTAAAACCCAAACCCAAAATTTTAAAATAAGCAAATTTGTATGCCAAAAAATTTAACTCCCTCAAAAAAAAAAGATTTTTATTTAAACACCATAACATGAGCAGGGGTAACAAGGGTAAAACCATAAGAAAATTAAACCTTTTAGGCTTAAGATCAATAAAATATCACAATAACGTTAAACTAGATAAATCATTTTATCTGGATAAACGTCACGTGCTCCAAAATTTAAAAGTTGCACTTCATTATGACCCCTACAAGGTAATCAAAACCTTTATTTTTAAAATTTCACATATAAAAAAATTTATTTTCATTTTTAAAGGGGCTTGTTTACTTTTTGAGTTAAGTGGGTTTTTGGTTATTTTTTTAGTTTTAGCAAAGTGAGTTTGGTTCGACCTAAGTTCTGACTAATGTTCAAACCCAAAATTTCCCTAACAAAGGGTTTCTGACCCACATACAAAATTAAGTTTTTTTACTTAAAAATTTTCGACTACATTTTCACTTCGAATAGTTTATAAAGCCCGTAAAAACACTTTCGGCCTAAAAATCAAATTTCTAGCGTATTCAAATTTATTTATTCCCAAACTACAATCTACTTACTTTCGACATGGTTTTTAATTTAAAAACATTACTACTTTTTCACTATTTAACAAATACTCCAATTTAAACCCTGCTTTTTTTAGAGCTTTAAACCCGTAATATCTTTAGGGATAAATTTCAAGAACCTCAATTATAAAACCCTTTTTCCCCGTTATACAAAACAAATCATTTATATATTAGGGGTAACTTAGAGATTTGACCAAAACCCTTCCCAAAATATAAAATTTTCCATTTAAAAAACCATCATTACTTAACTCACGATAAACCACTTTTAGTTTTTGTAGGTGAAAAAACACAGGTTAAAACCACATTTTTTACAAATAATTACTCAAGCTCTTTCGAAAAAATAAAACCAATGCTTTTAGTTGGGCAAAATCGAAATTTTTTCCTAAAATCTGATGACACAATTTTTAAAATCCAACCACATAAACATAAAGTTTCCCAATTTTTTTGGGATATACCCAAAAATTTTAAGCAAACAAACGAAATTAACTCATTTATTTTATTAAAAAAAATTTGGATCGTTTAAATCGATTTTTTAAGGATATTTGTAGTTCCCAAAAATTTCTACAAAATAATATTTTACCCTAGATTCTACTTTAGAAACATGTAAAAAAAATTTTTTTTTTCAAAAATTTTCCCTTAATATTTAATATTTTTAAAATTTTATGTAAATCAAGGAAAAAAGGGACCCCTTTTGGAATCTACTACCCCTAGCCATTTTTTTGATGGCTCACCCAAACCCCATTGCCTGTCACGCCCCGAAGGAAACACCCCCGGGCCGGAAAAACCAAAAAAGGGATAAAGTTGGCCTTACCCCTGCTATCTTAGCCCCTGATCTACAAAAGGGGCGTCCACAACTAACCCACTTTGAAGTAAAACAGTTTGAAATTTTAAATAAATCATTTACCTAAAAAAAGTGAAAAATTATATATATTTTTAAAATTTAGTTATTACAGTAAAGTTTACAAAAATTTCTCTATAGAAATTTTTCTTTTATCATTACATCTTTCCCGGAAATGAAAAAAAATTTAAAAACTTAGACCTTAAAAATATGTGTTTTTTCCCTTCAAAAATTTTCCTCACCTCCAACCCTGCGGGTTGCTAGTTTTCAGAGAGTTTTTTCCCCTTTCTTAGCCAAAACCTCACGATGTCAAAGGGAAGTGAGAAACGACACTAAAAGTAAGCGGGGACGGAGGACTTAAAACTATCCCAGAAACACAAAAGGTTTTCAATCCTTATTAGATGCAATGCATGTGCAAGAAAAACCCAACGCACGTGTTGTCCGGCCCGTCGGAGATTAGAAAAATTTGCGCCCCCTCTAATCCGGGTTGAGGATTCCCTTTTTAATGCAACGCTCACATCAAACTCGGGCTTGCAAATTTAGACCTTGCTCCCCCGCGACTACCTTCAAACCCCATTTGTCTCATTCCCGCTGGGGAACCCCCCCCCCTTCCCGTCACTTATTTTCGACTGGGGAAATGAAAAAGGGGAAACCATTTTCCCAATCCAACGCTATCCCTTCTAAGGGGTCAGTTTTTTTGCCGGGATTCCTAATTCCCCCAAAAGAGTTCCCCATACATTTTTCGTTTATATTACGGGTCGATATTTGATTAAGTCCATTTAGGGTATCAACCCCTTTCATACAATTCATACAAATATGCCAAAACAACAAACAGAACATAACCCAACCAAAATTTAAAAACAAACATACACACATTCAACTATCTAACAAGCACAACCAAGAAATAATTTTAAAGCCTCCAAAATAAAACCCTTTCGTTTTAAATTCTCAACTTCCCTCGACTCCCACTCACTCACTCGAGGTCTAAATTTAAACTCAGGCCTCGCCGTTTCATCCCTATCCCCAAAAATTTGGGGTTTCATTTTTTCTTTTAAAACTTGTCACACCCCCAAACAAGAAGAGCCCAAAAACCACCCCCGCCATGTAAATAATTTAAGATAGAACGATTTCCCCACTGCAATTGTAGTTTCAGTTTACACAAGGCCCCAAAACTCAACCACCCTTGAAACTCTGTTTTTGACCCCTTTTTAATATCCAAACCTGTGGTAGAGTTTTTTACAAAAATTTGGGCCCTATACAACCTCTTTTTTTAGTAAAAAAAAAACCCATTTTTTTAAAACCCAAAATTTTCCACACCCAAAAGGGAAAAATTTTTAAAATCAGAATTTTAGTAAAAACCACGGGTTTTTTGCGTTCAATTTTCCCAATTTAATTTTAGAAAACTAGGGGGCTCCTGGGGAAAATTCCCCTTTTAAATTTTTCCCCTCAAAACTTAAAGCCCAAAACCAAAACCCTCGGGTTAATTTTAAATTCCTCGGTCCCATTTTCCCCACACAACAACACACAAAACCGGGGAACGGTGGAAAACCCCTAACTTTTTGGGGCCTTCACTCAACACTTGAAAAAGTTTTCTAAAAGGGATGTGAGCCAACTAGCTCAGTAAGTGGGAGGGAGTCAGAAGAGTACGTCAATCACAAAAAGGTTAATAATCTGATGAAATGCAATCCCAAGTCACCCAAATGAAAAAAATCGCACAGTTTTAAAACCGGGTCCCTGGGGGTTTAGAAAAATTTTCCCAACCCACCCAACCCGGATTGGGGAGTTTTTTGCGACTCAAGCAAAAAACCCAGGTTTTGTGCAATGGAAAACCCCCCTTTCCCAGGGCCCCGCCTTCAAAACCACGGCCCCCAACCTTCCCCGCGACCCCCCCCCGCCTGTAAATTATTCATTAAGGAGGGGGAAAAGGCCCCTTTTCACCCTACCCCCCATCGAAGAAGTCGGTTTTTTACCAAAACCTTTTTTAAACCCTTTTCCCAAAAACCCGGTGATTATGCTTTCCCCAAATTACTTTTTAGTAAAATAACTGTTATGTTAATCGGGGTCCCCAACAAGTTCATACAATCAAAATTCCGGAAAATATATAAAACCCGCAAAAACCAAAGGGAGTTAAACTCCTATCACAACCGGTCAATCCACAAAACACCACTGCCGTAATCATCAAATTTACAAACAAAACCCCAGATGTCTTTTGGGGCCCCCCAAATTTTTAAATAGTACCAAACAGCGATGAACAAACAATCCCAACTTACTTGTTTAAATTTTTCCCCTCTTCCCGGGAACTTGAATTGTCAATCGTTTTTGGGAAGGGGGTTTTAAATTTACAAAAAAGGGTTCCAAAATTTTATTTTTTTGTTAAAAAAGAAAACTTTAAGGGTTTAATCTAAAAGGGTTATATTTTATATATATTTTTTTCCCATAATATCCGTCATGTTATTACTATATATTGAATAAATTTTAAATTTATTAATACTGAAAAACATCATATAACTATTACGTATTATATATGGGTTTTGATCTTTTGAAACGTACTTTTTTTATTAATTCACTTTTTAAATTCCCGGTAAGGTTCCCAAAATGTTTATATTCTTGAATATGAAATATTTATGGGCTAGTTTATTTAAAGGTTTATCCGTTTTCAAAAAAATTTTTAGTGTCATTGACTCTATAGACCTAACAAAAAACGTTTTACAGTCCTGTTTCTAGAGAGGGATTGAAACGGTATTTTTAAAATTTTTTAAAATGCAATTATACATAATTAAAAAAAAACGGTCGTTTTAAATGCGAAATTTTACATTTTTAAAACTTATTTCTACCAAATTTTGGCCCCCGGGGGGGGAACACGTTATGTATTATTCATTCTAATAAAACCAAAGTGAAATCCCGATTAGAAAATATTAAAATTTAATAAAAATTTCCTTTAAAATAAAAACCCCATTTTAAAAGAAATTTCCTTTTAAATAGTTTTTGTTAATTCGTTTAAAAAAACCCCCTATTAAATTTTTTAACAAAAACCTCAAACTTGAAATTTAACTTTTTTATTTTATAAATTCGTAATAAATATTTGGGTTTTCCCAAAATTTAATTTCCCCCCCGAAAATTTCTATGGACTTCTAAAAAAATGGGAAATTTCAGTTATCACGGGGGTTTTCAATTTTTCCCAATCTATTCCCTATTTTTCATTTTGACAATTTTACCCCAAAATTTTTGATAAAATCCAATTATAATTTTTGGGCACCCAAAATTTTTTCTTTCTGACTAATTACTATTATATTTTCAAAATAGATAAGTACTTTCCTTTTCATAAATTTAAAATTTCATAATTTCCTTTTAAAATTCAAAATTTCAACCTTTTTTTCGAGCTAATTTCGGGCCAAAAAATTTCAATAAATATTTAAATTTTTAAAAATAAAAATTTTGGGGTTTACGTAGAAATTTACCTATAAATCTTTCACTTCCTACACAAAATTTTTTAACTAGAAACAACATCATAAGTACATTTTTTTCAAAATTATATTCGGATGAATTATAGTTTTCAAATTTAAAGTAAAATAAAAAAATTAAAAATTTTTTAAAAAAAAAAAAATTTATCACAGGGGAACTTGTCAAAAATAACCTAAGTGTGTTTTTTTTCAAAATTTTTCCCGGGGAAATTTTAAACTTTTTTTAAAAAAAATTATTAAAAAAACAGGGCAAAATTTGACCTTGGGGGTTTTTTGGGGTTGCCCGGGGGCCGACGGCACTGGGTCGGTTTTTGGGAAACCCCTTAGACGCTGGGGGTGCTCCTTTTTTGGTGGAGTGGCGAAAACAATCGGGGGAAACCCCAAGAACTACCTTTTTGCTCGGGATTGCCCCGGGTTTTTTTTTTTCTTTTCTTTTTTTATTTTCTACAATTATTTCCTGTTTTTTCTTTCTTTTTTTTTTGGTTCCAAACGTCAAATGTTGTTATTCTCTGCGGGGAAAATTTTTATCCCATTTCTTTAAACCACCAAGGATTTTTTTTTTATTTTTTTTTTTTTTTTCCTTTTGCTTTCACTTTTTTTTAAAAGCAGGGGTTTGCCAAAATTTGTTAATTTTTTATTTTTTGAATCAGCCCCCTAAATTTTTTCTTTTTGTCCTGCCCCACGCCCCCCTTCCAAAGCAATCTCATTTTTATCAAATTTTAATTTTTCTTTTTTTTTTAAATTAAAATTTAATTACTTAAATAAAAATATTATATGTTAAAATTTAATTATTTAATTAAAATAAAAGGGTTTATACCCTTTGAAAATAAAAATTGTGAAATATAAAACTTTACTCACAAAATTTAAAAGTTTGAACATTTTCTTTTTTTTTTAGATACTTTTTAAAAAGTCAATTTAAATGATTAAAACACAATAAAAATAAAAATTACCTATTTATTTTTAAATTTTAAACAAGTAAAAATTTTTAAATTTATCCCGGGGAAATACTCAAAAAAATTAAACGTAAATTTTTTTTATATTTAAATTTTAATACTAAAATTATCTTTTTTTATAATTTAAATTAAAACTTATCTCTAATTTCTCGTTGAAATCTTTTTTTTTTTTTAAAGATTTTTTCCGAACATTTTAGTGCTTTATTAAATTTTCCCAATTTTTCTAAGGGAAAAATTTTAAGTTTGGGGTCATTATTACTAAAATCTAATTTCACTATAATATCTCGACAAACTTTTTCATTTTGTCGCAAATTTTTTGGGCCTAAATTTGGGATAAGTTACCCCCAAAATCCCCTAAATCTACCCGGGTTTTGTCCAAAACCCTCAATTTTGAGAGCAAAACATAACTATTATAATTTTTGTTTTACCAAAACCTTTTTGGCTATGTGTTTTTTTTAGTTTTTTATCCCTAATTACCCTAAGTCTTAATTTTTTAAAATTTTATTTTTTGGGGGGTTTGGGTTCGATTTCCGCACGATTTCTAAATTAGTTTCTATTTCGATTTTGGGAAACTTTTTGTACCCACCCAGAAATTTGTTTCAACTAAATTTGTGAAAAAACCACATTTTTTCCAAATACCCTAAAAGATCATTTAACCCCTATCAGAAATTTTATTTCATCTGGTAAATTTAAAATTTTCCGAATTAGTGTCCCCGAATTTACTCATTTTGGGTGAAAAAATTTTTTATATTTTTCATAAATTTACCTAAAATTAAATTTTTTGGTTCAATTTTTTTATGTTCTGTTTTCAAAAATTTTTTTATCAAATTTAAAACCAAATTTTTTCCATATTTTTTAAATTTTTAATTCTACATTTCCAAATTTTCTAAAAATTTACCAAATAACCCCCCTTCATTACTTACACTTAACCTCCATGACTAGGATTGGGTTTCCACATCAAAAAATTTAACATCCTTTTAAACATCTAATACAATCTAAAAAGTAATTAAAATCCTAATTCCCTTTAATTAACCCCAAATTTCCCCAAATTTTTTTCCATCATTTTAGGGCAAAAAAATTAATTTAAAAAATTTAAAAAATTTTTTTTTAAAAAAAAATGGCTTCAACACTTTTTCTATATCACATGAGCATCCTACCAAAAAAAAAATTTGACTCCAAAATACCTCCTAACCCCCATTTATTTCTAAACCGAAATGTGCCTTTTTTTTGAAATATTTTTTAAAGGGACCATATATTACAGGCTTTTTTTCACAAACTAATATTTTTTCCAAACAAACAACATAAAAAAAATTTTCCCGAAAAAACCCAAAATTTCATAATTTTTAAAAAATTTTTATTTTTTTTTTTACAAAATTAACAAAAAATGGGGCTGAAATCGACTCACCGATATGGGGGGGCTCCCCCCGCCATGGCATTATCGCCAAACCGGGCGCTGCCACCCCCCCGTTTGGGGGTAGGGGCCGTCCACTCCCAGCTACTCGTTTTGGGGGGGTTTCCCTTTAAAGGCCCAAACTAAAAATTTTTTTTCAAATTTTTTCAAAACCCGAATTTTCCTCTAAAGGGTTTTGCTCTCTCAAATTTTTTTCTAATTTCTTCTAACTGTCCAAATGAGTTCCTGGAATTTTTTCCTGCTATTTAAAAAGGGTTTTTAAGATTTTTTTTGGGCTTTTAATGGGAAAAAGAAATTCCCTTTAATTCCAAAATTTTTGGCTTTTTATTTTGGCTTTTTTCTAATTGGGCCAAATTTTTTTTCTTTTTTTTTTTCCAACTGCCACGCCCCAAAATTCTGGTTTCTTTCCTGATTTTTTTTTTGATTTTTTTTTTAAATTTTAGGAATTTTCTTTATTATTTAGTAAAATTTAGAAACTTTCGAAATATTTTAAAAATTACGCGATATCTAAAATAAAAGTTAAATTCAAAAAGAAACCAATAAATTTTAAAAAATTATTATTTAAGTTATTTTTTTGTTTTTTAGTTTCTTTAAAATTTTAAATTCCTACATTCTTTAAATTTTTATTGGAATGCTTTTTAAACCGCATTTTCGATAAAAACATTATACAAAAAAAAATTTGGGAATTTTTTTTTTTCCATTTTTGTTTTACTTTCTTAAAAAAAAACCTTACGGACCTTTTTACAAATATTTCTATTTTTAAACTTTATTTGGGCCCAAATTTGGGCTTTCAATCAAACGAACCTCAATACAAATTTTGGGGCTTACCCTGCCAAAGGCTACTCCCCTTGTTAGCCGCCCTAGTTGTTAGGTGCCTGTCATCGGGTTTGGTATGATTTTTTTTCTAACTATTTCCCTAAGAAACTAAAACTTTCTCAAAACCCATTTACTTTGCTAATTTTGTAAATTTTTTTCCCAAATTTTACTTCTTCATTGTTTAAGCCCAAAATTTAAAATTTTTTCAAGGTCAAAA
Source organism: Lumnitzera racemosa (assembly GCA_024138005.1). Lineage (NCBI taxonomy): Eukaryota > Viridiplantae > Streptophyta > Magnoliopsida > Myrtales > Combretaceae > Lumnitzera > Lumnitzera racemosa. The sequence goes on from JAMXBC010000079.1 coordinate 9,097, forward strand.
ATTTTGCATTTTTTTATCCAGGGGAAAGGGGGTTTCCCAAATTTTTAAAAAGCATTTGGATTGTTCAAAATAATTTGTCTTTCTCTCCCCCTAAAAAATTTGAGTATATATAAAAGGGTAATCGCATTTTAAATTTTCCCTTTTCCCCTAATTCCAAACAATGCTTACAAAATCCACACTCCGATTTTTAACATAATCCAGCTGCTTATGTGTTTTGTAAAATTTTTTATTTTAAATTTTTTTAAATTTATTTTCTTTAATTTTTTCTTAAAAAAATAATTATTCAGTATTTTTTTTAATTACAAGTATATAATCTCCCGGAAAAATTACAAAACAGCATATATATATTCATAATTTTTTTTATTCACATAATAAATTTTAAATTTTATATATAATTTATCTTTAAAAAAATTACCAACCAAGGGGGACTATTTTACATAATTATAAAAATTTAAAATGTAAAATAATAATATTTTCATTATTTTTAAATATATTTTTAAAATTTTATTATATTTTTAAAATTTCCCAAACCTAGAAGAACCCTCGATTAATCTTTAAAAAGCTCCCCCGTAAATTTTTTTTAGCCTAAAAAGGTTTATCTTTTCCCCTTTCTCTAAAACGACTACCGAGTCTAGTCCGTAAGTATGGGTCTCCATGGTATTATTCTACTTATCAAATGGGTGCGTGAAAAAGATTATTTTGGGAAAAAATGTTTCATTTTCTCGTTGGCATATTTTAATTTTGACCCATTCTAATTTCAATGTTTTAAATAAAAAAAAAAAATAAAATTTTAAGTTATGGGTTAATTATTTAAAACCCAAAATTTAAAAAACATAAATGGGTTTTAAAAGGCCCCAAATTTAAAACCCCTAACCCACTAAAATGTTAAAAAATGCACTAAATAACTAGGCTAATGGGCTAATAAACCCCCCCCCATACCCTGTTTTGCTACCTACAAATTTTTTGCTTTGGTTTTTTAAATAGGTTGCAATGGGGCAACCCCCTTTAACCATTGGGTTTAAAAATGACCAAATAAGTTGGGTTTTTTAACCCCAATTTTTATAATTTTTAAAAAGGTTTTAATTTTAAATTTGGGCATTTATACTATAAGGAAAGGTTTTTTAGGTAAAAAAATTTTCACATCCCCAAAAGGGGAAAATCACAAAATCACAAAAAATTTCCAACCCCGGGATAAACCGTTTTAAAAAATTAAAAAAAGACCTTTCAAAATGTTTATCTTAAAAATTAATTTACAAACGCATCCACGATTAACTCGCTTTAAAGTAAACATTTTACAAATTAATCATAATTTTTTATCTAAGAAAATATAAAAAATATATCAAAAAAATTTAAATATTACCAGATTTCATTTCAAAAATCTACATAAAAATACCCTTTTATGACAATTAAAAATTTTAAATTTAAAAACTAAAACCTTAAAAATGTATCTGTTTTTTCAAACCAAACCCTTTTGGGTTTTGTAATGGAGAGACCATTTCTTTTTTAAATACCTTTGAACCATTAACTTTTCCTTTTTTCGCAACCTCCTCCTCCCCCACTTAATTTGACTATAGATGAAAAAAACCAATTATGCCCATACAGTACTATCATTTTCGAAGGAGTTTATATTATCCCCAAAAAAGCCCTACACACTCCCTAATGGGTCAAAAGCTTATTAGTTAATTTTTTCAAGACAAATATTATTAAGTCTATTTTTGGTATCAATCCAAACACATAAATTTAAAACAAATTTCAAACCAATATAATAAGCTAATGATACACATGGGATTCAAGAAAATGTAAAACACCCGCATGCGTTTTAAATTTAAAATATCAAAAATACAAACAAATATAATCTTTAAACCCCCCGAATACTTTGAAACAGACTAAAAAAAAACAAAGGGGTGGGATTATTCCCAAATTTCTTAGACTTCCCCCTTTTCTTACTTTTGGTAAGACTCATTAAAAAATCGTTACGGTAATCTTTTAATATGAATGTTGTTTTACTTTTAAACCCCATAGGGCTTTTCGCAATTTTCAAGCTCTATATTTTTTACAACTAAGTTAATTCTAAAATTTTTTTTTGTTCCAAATTTTTAAATCAGTTTTTGGGCGATACATAACACACACCCAAAATCCTAGTCTAAAATACCGAATTTTGCTTCCCCCATATAGAAAAATCCTACTTTTTCATATAATTTTATAAATTTGCATTCCAAATCAGATTTTAAAATCATATTCGAATAATTTTAATTTTTATTAATTTTTACCTAAAAATTTTTTTTCCATTTAATTTTCCCATATATAGGATTTTAAAACTTAAATCATCTATCTAATACAACATATATTATCCCTTTTACCACAAATAAATTTATAAGAAAGTCTAATTATATCCTAAATTGGAACTTTTACCAAATAATCTCTTAAAACAAAAAGATTAATTTAAAAATATATCATTTTTTCCTATTTTTTAATTTTCACATTTTAAAACCCCAAAACCACATTTTAAAACTTTCCAAAAAACAAAATATATTTATACTAAAATCACAAACCAACCTATGATACCAATTTTTATACTAATTCAAAATTTTTACAAAATTAACCTTAAATTAAAAAAATTAACTTAAAATAACTATTTTTTTTATAATTTTTTAAAGGGCCCAAAAATTTGGTAAAAATTTTTGAAAAATTTAAATTTTTTAAAAAAACTCTTCTAAACTTTTTAAACACTCTAAATATTTTTTCACCCAAAAAAATTTAAAATTAAAAATACATCAAATTAAGGGGAATTTTTAAAACAATATAAAAAATTTAGTTCGGTTAGGGGTTTTTTTTAAATGCATATATCTAGGGACCCCCCCAAATTTTTTCAAATTTTAAAAATTTTTTCCCCCAAAACTACATTAAAAAATACCCCAAAAAACCCAAATTTTTATAATTTCCCAAAATATATTTTATATTTTTAAAAAAATTATACAAAACAAAAGGAAGAATAGAATTTACTATTGATTGCATCTAACCACTAAGGGAAACTCCACCTATTTCAACGCCTTAGGGGGCCTGCTATCAGGTGGGGCTTGGGCCCTTTCCCCCTCTAAGTGGGGCCCCTCGGAAGAAGGTTTTTCCTTTCAAAACCCTAATTTTACACAATTTTTTTCCCCCTTTTTTTGGTTTAAAATTTAATTTTTTCCCCTCTCTTTCTAGTCTCTCTCTTAAATTTTTCCCAAACTCCCCCAAAAAATCAACATGATTTTCGATTTTTTGGCCTTTTTTAAATTTTTAATGTTGTTTAAAAAGGGGTTTGTAAAAAAATTTTTTGTGAAATGTCCCCTTTTCCTTCTCTTTTCTTTTGATTTTTTTCTAATTTGGGTTCGTTAATTTTGGTTCTTCATTTTCCCTAGCTTTCTACACCTCAATTCCAAACAATTTCCCCCCCCCCTTTTTTTTTTTTCAATTTTTTTTATTTTTTTTTATTTTTTATAAATTTTTGCATATTTTAGTAATTTTTTGGGTATTTTTATCTATATTTAATACATTTATGGGACAAATAATTTTTTTAAATATATTTAAATTTTTTTATAATTTTTATTGTATAAAATTATTTATCTTTTTTAATTTGGGTTTAAATTTTCATAAATCCTTTAAAGTATTTTTTGATAAATAACAGGGAATATACATATAATTCAATATTTTAAAATTTTTTTTTTTTTATTATTTATTTTCCTAAATTTCCAAAATTTATAGGGGGGGGTCACGTTTTCCCAAAATTTTTAATTTTAAATTTTAAAATTTGGGTTTCATTTAATAATTTTCCTGATTCCCCTAAATTTTATATACTGAACCCTAAACACTGACTGTGGAGCTTAAAAATTTTTAACCTTAACCCCCCCCATTTTTCACTTAAACCCCATCTTTTCTAATAACAAAGGCCCTTTAAAAAATTTAGGTCCTTCCCCAAAAAAAAAAAACTTAAAATTTTCCCCCCCTTTGGGTTATTTTTTTTTTTTAGGGAAATACACAAAAAAGGGGTCCACTTTTTTGGTTTTTGTTTAAATATGAGATTGAAAGTTTACAAAAATTCATTAAAAGGGGTTGGGGTTTGTTTTTAAATGGTTAGGTAAGGGGGTCCAAATTTCTGAACCGTTATAAGTTTTTTATTTTTGCCTACTTACAAAAGTTACATGTACACATGGGGTAAAGGGTTTGGGGAATATTTTAAGACAGGGGCTATAACAAGAATAAGATGGGGTGAAAAACTAAAAAAAAAAATAAAAATTTAAAAAATAATATTGCAAAAACTTAACCCAAATTTAAAAATACCCCATTTTTAAAAAACCAAAAATTTGTACATAAAAAAAAAATAAGGCTTTTTAAACCCAAAAAATTTTGCTCTAAATGAAAACTCTAATCCTAAATTTTTTCACAAACCAACCCAAAAAGCAAAGATTGAAAACCCAATCGATTCTATTAAATTTGGGAAAGGGTGAACACAATCCTATTAAAAAAAATCGTACCTTTTTTTTTGACTCGATTTTTATTTTAAAATCATGAAAACATGTGTCCCCCCTTTTTTAAAATTTTTTTTTTTTGCCATTTTCCCTTTAAGGAGGTGGGTATTATGGGAGATTTCCTATTTGGGAAAAATAGACATAGGGGATATTGAACCCTTTTTTTTTTTGAAAAATAACGTAGGGTTTGTTTTTTGGGATTGGGATGATGGTGGGTCCAAAAGTTTTTTGCTACTGTTGACATGGGCCCTTTAAAAAATTTAAATTAGGAGGGGGAAAGCAAACAAATAGGGCATATTGATGGGAATGTCGACTACTATGTTGGATTTTGATTTTGCAATATGAAGTTTTTGTAGGGTTTAGATAGATTTCAAAAAAAGCTTTTTAAGAGAAGGGTTGAAAAAAAAACCTTTCACCCCTTTGATTTTTATTATTACCCTTTACTATTTTCCCTTTACTATGGGAAATTTTAAATTCCCTTTTTTAGAAGACAAAAAGGAAAAGAAAATTATACCTTATATTTATCTTTGCTTTTTCTGTAAGTTTGGTTGGGACTAGTGATAGAATTAAACTTATCGGGCCTTTTTCTCCCCAACCGAAATTGAGGACTAGAGGGGCGGAAGGCAATCTCCACTCTAGTCGACCCCTTGCCAAAGCCGAGTATCTCTTTTCCAATCCACTTTGCATGTCCAAACCCTATAAAATACCCACTTCTCCAAAAAAGTATGCCCAAAAATAAATGCCCAGAAAAATACCAAAATTGTGGCCTTTTCCATTTCGAGCTGACTACCTTTTTTCGGCATCACTCTTACCCAGAGGGCAGGGGACGACCCCCCGGGCAATCCCCCTCATCCCCACGGGAAAAAAGCAATCAACTCCAAAACCCTTTTTTCTTGCCCTCCTCCAACAACATCACCAATGTATCTTTGCTATGTTACCCGGGTCATGTATAAAATTGCTAAAAACAATCATTTCTTTTCTTAAATTTATTTTTTTTCATTTGGGATTCTTTTAAAATTACTTTTTTAGGGTTAAACCATTTTTGTCCTTTTCCCCCTTTTTTTTAAGTTGCCCAAAATTATTGGATAAATATCCCTTTTATTTTTAAAGCAGCAATAAGGGAAAATTGACATCAATAACCCAAATATTCTTTTCCCTTTTTTAAAAATTGTTTTTTTTTACTTTACATTTTCATTAAAAATCCAACTCTTTTGAAGGTTAAAAGGGACCTCATCGATCATCCTTTTGCCTTTAATTGAGCCATTTCCAGAGTTCTCGGGAAATTCTACTAGTGCGTTATATCCATAGGAACTGTTTTTGTGGGTTTTTGGGTTACTCTTTCATTTTATCCTTTTATCATTTTTGAAAGTTTCTTCATCAAATATTTTCAAGCTTTCCCCATCTTGGGTTTGTCCTTTTCGACTAGCCTTATTTTCTCTTTGGGCCCCGTACAAAGACATTTCTTTTCAAAGCAAGGGTTTTATTTGAGTTAAAAGTAGTTTTTTTTTCCAAATTTCTGTGTTCAAATTTTGCTGTTGTGTTTTTTGAGAGTGTTTGCACCTATTAAGAAGTTAAAGTTTTTGGGTTTATAAAAGAAAATTAGGGGAAACCCAAATGTTAGGCTGCATTAAGGAAACAACAGTGGTGTTGGGCCCTTTTTTGGGCCCAAAATCTCAAGGTACTTTAAAAAATTAAAAGACAAAGATTAGATGAAGTTTGGCTAACCTCCCAGTAGTTTAAAATCGATTGTTTTCAATGTTTGACTTATCGACTTTTTGAAGCCATACATAATCCCCCCAAAAGCCTAACCGTGAGAGGTCAAACCTACTAACAAGGGGCGAGGAGAAGAAATAAAACGAACAAGAAGGAGAAGGATTGACTTTAGTAAATTTTGGGAGAAGAAAAGGGTTAAGAAGAGTAAATTTTAACGAAGAAGAGCGAACCCTTTAGGGACCCCCAAAAAATCGACTATGTAAAACTTCGGATTTTAAAATTTCCCAAAGGATTTTAGGGTGTAATAATACTTTGAGTGGGAAGAGAAGGGTTTAGCATTTTTTTTTAACTTTTTACCAAAAATGAGGGTTAAAAAGAAAAGTAAGAAATCCCGCTATTGAGTTCTCCAACTATGCTGCCCTGTGGGGTTTTAAAAATTTTTTGGCCATGAGGAGACGAGAAAAGATATGGAGAGATTAAAACTTGGCCTATGATAAGAGAATAAATTAAAAAAAAGATTTGGGTTGGGTGCCAAACCGCCAAAGATACTTTTAAATCTCTCCCCGAACGAGGTAAAAAAAAAGGGGAAACTATTGACGAGTATATCCAAGAATCCAAATGCTCAGATTTGCTACAAGTTGAGGGAACCCCCAACTGAAAAGTTCTAGGTTCCTGATTAGATTGGGAAAATGACATTCGAAACAATTTTGGAAAATCTAAACGATTCACACAATGGAAGGGGGGATTCGAAAGCTCAAAGAGTGGGGGAGATAGATAAGAAACCATATCCCAACTCGATCACGACAGCCAAAACCCGCTTAGTCAAGCCGACTTGTTTTTGGGAAGGGGATTAAGGGGCATTGAATGCATAGCCGATCAATGAGGAGATGTCATGAATTTAAAAAAAGGGGAATATTGAACTTTGAAAAGGATAAGTATTTTGTAAAAGGGAAAAGCTGAAACAAGTAATTCAAGTGCCAAGGGTTTTGGGCATATAGATTTCTTTTACCCGAACCGAAGGGCTATGGCATCAAGGGAAACATCCCGAAAAATGGAAGAGAAAGCATTGTTTAGGAACCTGAGGAGAGGAAAACACTGCCAAAAGGAAGTTTCTCAGGGGAATGAACTTATTAAGGAAAGTTTTACTAAGGACTTGGAAACAATTTATCAAATTTTATTTTGACGCACAATTTAAATTTAGAACCCTCACATAAAGGGAGTATAGAGAGAAATTTTTTAATATCACCCGTAAAGGGGGGGAAAAATCAAGTGTATACCCTCCTTTAAAATAGCGTAGTTACACTAATATTGGGATCCCGGTTTTTTTTTTCAGAAATTTAAATTGCAAACTAATTTTACATCCAAAAACGTACAATTGTATTAATTAAGTGAGAAGGGGAAAAAACTACATGTCACTTTGGGAAAAACTACGCTGATCACCCATTTTGAAAATTTCTCCCCATGAAAAATTTTCTATGATATACTAAAGATATGTCTTCACACGTTTTGCTTTGCCCAAACCCGGGGTTTTTGATAGAAGGGGGACCTGGGGGGATTTCAAGAACACTATGTGTTCGAGAAAGATGGTCGAAAGATTACATTAAAAATCGATGTCGGCCATGAAGTAACAAACTATAGATAAAAAATTGGCAGATAAAAAAAACTCTAAAGATGACAAGCTGAGGGTTTTGAGAGGCCCATTTGAACCAAGGCTCGACCCCCCATGTTTCAAGCCCATTAAATTGGGAAGGGGGGGGTAAACTACCCCTAGAAGTAAAAGAGTTGCTAAAGAAATACCGACTTATTTCCAGAACCCCTTGCTCAAAAGATTAAACCCCCTGTCTTTTGGCATAAAACATTTTCATTGACTTAAAAACCCCAAAAACCACCCCACGAATAACTACTTTCGAAAAAGTCCCGGGTACTTTAAAACTCCAACGACAATTAAAAAGCTATTGGAGAAAGGGGAAAGTTAGAGAAAACTCAAACCCTTTTTTTTCCAAGCGCTTCTAGTGCAAAAAAGGGTGGGGTTTTTGGGAAAAAGTATGTTGACAACCAAGCAAAGAACCAAAAAAATGATCAAAAACAGGTATCTAAACCCAAGTTGGAAAAAAATTCAGATGAATTGAGTGGGAAAAAGAAACTTCAGAAGTTTAATCGAAATCCCAGGGTACTATCCAAATTTTCATGAAGCCGGAGATGGTGAAAAAATCGTTTTTTAAAATCCCAAAGGATTTTTTTGAAAATTTTTTGGGTTTTGTCATTTGGGGTTGTCGAATGCCCCAAACACTTTTAAGAGAAAGATGAACCACGTACTAAAAACACCTAATTTGGGGAAATGGGTTTTTGGTATACTTTTATGACATATTAGGGTACAGTAAAAGACTTGATCCCTTTAATAACCTTTTTGTACTGTATTTGGGTTTCTTTGTGCCGAAAATTATTCGGGAACTTAAAAAGTGTTGCTTCTGCAAAAAGGAGTGGGGATTCCAGGTTTTTGTCTAAGTGGAAAGGGGGCTTTTTGACCAGACAATGAAAAGATTTAAGTAATCTTCAAACACCAACTCTAACACTTGTTGAGGGGAAAGTTTACAAAGGGCGCTTTTTTTTTATAGAAATTTTTTAGGGGAAATTTCAGCAAAAAATTTTTCCCCACCCTTTTTTGATTTTAGCTAACAAAGAAAAACACTGGGGTTTTTGAGTAGGGAAAATAATAAGAAGTTTTTTCCGAAGTAAAGGAAAAATTATTGGTTTTAAACCCCGCTTTAAAAATTTGCGTTTAAATGTGCATGGGTAGGCATTGGGGTAGGCTATTCAAAAGTAAAAAGGCCGATCAATTCCTACTACAATGAGAAGCAAAAGGTGACCGAAAATAAACTACTTAGTGTAAAAACAAAGAGCACTTAACTTTTGTTTAAAACCCACTGCAAGTATGGTAGAAATTATCACAAACCAAAGAGTTTGCCCTCTATATCACCATAAATTCTCTAAGATCCCTTCGAATTAACAAGGGATTAAAGGGCTGCAAGGAGATGGGCCCAAACCCTTTAAAGAATTTAATTTTGTAATAAAATACAAATAAAAAGAGAAACGTGGGTTTAAAAATGTTTTTTTTTAAGAAAAAATCCCACTCCTAACTAAACTTTTAAACCAACTTTTTTGGGTTTTACAACTTTTAAAGAGCAGTACCCCTAGGCTTCAATACTTCAAACCCCATATTTACAAAATGAAACGATGGAAAGGACAGGGGGATGAAACATTTTGGAAGACGGTACTTTTTTTTGAGGAAAAAAATTTAACATATGTCCCCCTTTTTTACTATGAGAGTTACTCATCGGGGAAGCCCATAGTGGGGGACTCCCTAACTTTAGGGGGAAGAAGGACGTATGATTTTTGGTAAGTGTTTTCTTCTGCTAAGGATGGGGCGAGTTTTGCACCAAATTGTTGAAGGCCCATACCCTGTACAAGAGGTTTAAATGCCAAACTAGTAAGGAAAAACAAGGGCCCCCGCTTGTTCTAACGAAACATGGATGGAGTTAAATTTTAGACTTTTTTTCTCAGAAACCAAAGAATTGCCTGAGGCAAAATTTTTTAAAAATGATTGTCCTAGAAATAGGTTTAGCAAACGGTACACTTTTTTCCTTTCCCCCAAAACTAATTTATCTTTCGACTATTACTTCCTGTTTTTTTGCAGTAAATCGTTTTGGCACATGACGTACCGAAAATGGGGGAATTTTTAAATATAACCCGAAGTTTTTAGGGCCTTTTTTGGGGAACTCTATAGTAAAAATGGGGAAACCCAAAATTTCATCAGCACTTCCAATCATCCCAAACCGATGGGCCCAAAAAAAGGTATCAAAACGTACTTTTGGGGTTGTTTTCTCCAAGCTATATGGGGGAAAAACTTGGCCGATTGGATGTTTACCCCGCCAATGGTTAATTCACTTACAACCAGACATACAAGAAACCACCAAGTATACCTCCTTCGAAGTTTTTTATGGTTTTTTTAAACTCGAGTTATCCTTCGTCACACCTCTTTTAAACCCAAAATCCAAATAAGAAGACCCTAAAGGGAAGAACCCGGCAAGTCCCTCAATACATCTCAACAAAGTTACTTGGTAATTCAATCAAGCCCCCAAAAAATGCAAGAAAAGACCCCAAGGGGAGGTCGGTTTTAAAAAATTTTAGCTAGAAACTTAGTTTGCTGCATTTAAAAGGGAAATGTTTTCCCAGCAAGAAGGGGGAACAAACTAATTTTTAAGAGCTGAAAAACCCTTTCAGAATTCTCTTTAAAATCAATGACAATGCCTACCAAATTAGAAATTGCCCCAAAATTATAGGGTTTTCCCAAAACTTTTAACATTGGGCCCAAACCCCCAATCCATACACCTTAAAGGAAACTAATCGAAGACCATCTAGATTTTAACCCAAAACCAAATCCCAAACCCGGAGAGAATGAAATGAAACAGCTACAAAGGGCCTTTAAAATAAAAACCACAATCGAGCCTAAGACTGGGGAAACTAATTTAGGCGAATCCCTTACCCGCCGACTACTACCAAAAACCAAGTATCTCTTTTTTATCCATTTTTCATGTCCCCACCGTATGACTATTTTTCTTCTTTGGGAAATTTTTAATTCGAAAAGCAGAATCCGAAACAATTTGTCAAACCTCAAAAGTTTACTTATGTCCAAGCTGACCCCCCTTGCTCCGGGATCACCCCCTTGCCGAGGGTTTAAAGTGTAACCTCGAACCCCAAACCTAAGTCACCCCTGCTTGGACAAGCAATTAGTTTTATACCTTTTGGGCTACATCATCTAATGGCATTGCTAAAGTATCTCTACAATTTAAAAAAGACCAGGTGTAGAAAAAACTATACTAATAATTACTTTTCTTGAATATTTATTTTTATCCTTTTGTATTCTTTTAAAATTACTTTTTTAAGACAATAAACCCTTTTTTTTTCTTTTCCCCCTTTTTTCAAATTTTTCCCCAACTTATTGAGTATAAATGGGCCCCTTTTTACTTATAGCCATAACAAATGAAAATTTACATTAAAATACTGAATATTTTTTTTTTCGAAACACATTTTGTTTTTTTCTCTTTTCACTTTTATCCTAACATTTAAAGGAAAGGGTTTAGGTGAATATTTTTCTCCCAGCCCCATCCACGTCAAAATCGACCGGGCCCAAAAGTTTTTGGGAAGTTCAAATCGATACGTCATATTCATTAGAATTCCCTCGGGGGTTTTCCCTTACCTTTCATTCATCTTTCATTCCTTTCGTATTTTTTCCTCATCACTTTTTAAGTTTTCGACAACTAGATCCTCTTTTAAAAATCGCCTTTTCTACTCTTGTCATAGTACGCATCAACTAGGGTTTTTCATACTTTTTTTCTATGATTTTATAAGCCCAAAATTTTATAAAACGTAGCTGTTTTTCCTTTTTTTAAAAATTTTAAACCAAGGGATTTTTTGGGCCCCTTTTAAAAGGGATTAAGCATTATAAAAATTTATGTTAAGCTATTTTTCTTTTTGTATTAAGGGCCTTTTTTGTATTATTTTTAAAGTCTTTAAAAAAAAATAGAAAAAGACAATGGAAAAGGTTTTTTTGTTTTTCCTTTTTTATTTTTTTTATCTTTCATTCCCTAGGCCCTTTTTTTTTACTTTTTTAAAGTAATTATGACTTATTTTAAAAAAGAAATTTTTTCCCTTTTTATTGTGTAAGTACCCGTAGCAAAACCCTTTTTTTACCTTTAAATGAAACATAAACTGACCTTTTTTATCTTGTTTTGGTCAAATGGTAAAAAATAAATTTTTATTGAATTTAAACATAGGGGATCTTTTTTTACAAAAGGGATACAAAAACCCAAATACATAGGGAATAAACTACTATGACAAAAAGGGGCCCCATCAAATGAAAATCAAATTTTCTGTTTTGGGGGGTGGAGGGCATATGGTATGAATTTGAACGACCAAAGGGAAAAATATTTTTTTAAACTCGAACCTACCCCCTAAAGATATTTGGGCTTATATTTATCCCATACAAATCGAGTCCCAATGACCTTTGTATTCCCTTCTTGCATGGAGTATTAAAAGAGATTTTTTTTAAAACACAAAAACCCTAACCAAGAATTCCCTAGCCTTCCCGCACCCAAGAGAGCCTGATGATGACAGGTCACAAAAAATTTAAATTTGGGGCAAAGACCCTAAGTTTTTAATAGACGATTTTAGACCAGAAATAAGAGTGATGAAGTGAATGAGGAAAAAGAAGGGGGATAAAGGTTCGAGTGCTGTAGAAAACAATTTCAGGAGCATTTATTGTATGGCACGATGATGATGAAAGGGTTTCCCTGGTTTTAAGGGGTAAAGTTGGCATTTTTCGAAAAACTATCCAATACAGATATGACCTTTGTTGAACCCAAGGGAAATCAAAAATTGAATAGTGGGGTGAAAATAATGATGTTTAAAATTTAGGGGTCAAAAGAGAAAGAAAAAGCCCCATAACTATCCCCATTTTGATCCCAACAAAGGATTTCCCTATTTTTTTTTATCATAAACGGGGGGGGGACAACGTACAACAATTGGGGATGTTATTTTTTGGCCCCCTTTAATCTTTTTTTTAGCGAGCATTTGGAATTCTTAAAGAGAAAACCAAAAAATTCATGAGATCCTAAATTAAAGGATAAAAAATTGTCCCTGGAATATCACTGCATCAAAAAAAACAAATCAAAGGCAAGTTCAAAGTAAAGGGTTTATCGAAGAGGGCATGAGGCAAGCGGGTTAAAACACAAAAAAAAAAAAGGCTACATCAAAGGGTTTTGGGAAAAAAGATTTTCGGGGAAAAAATTTAAATCGCACTTGGAATTGGATAAGGGGAGTTAAAGGGAAAATTAGTGAAGAGATGACCCGGTTTAAAATATAATTTGAGAAAAAAGTCGAAGAATGAAAGAGGAATATTGATGCAACTTGACCTTGGGGGGGGGGACAAACAAAAAAAAGCCGAAAAGCTTTTGGACTATAGTAAAAAGTTGAGAAAGAGAAATTTCGACGTTTCCTTTGAAGAAAAATGAACAAGATAAAGGGCAAAATTTGATTTTAGAGGGTTGTACATTTTTTTCGACACATGCGGGAAAGGGGTTTCTAGCGGGTTGTCATTGTATAAATGGGTATTGAGGGCTACTTTTCTTTTTGGGGTTTGAAAAAAGGGGCCAACTTTTTAATGCACATTTTGGAAGGGATGGGGGACAATGCAATTTTCCCCAAATTAACTTTGGGAAAAGGGTTTTAGTGGGAACAAGGACAACGGGACCTTTTCTTGGTTTACTAAAGTCAAACTTCAAAAAAGAGGTAGGGGTAAAGGGCTGGATTATCTTTAAACGATCGCCAAAAGGTTTTTTCCCAAAATTTAAATTTTTCCCTTTTTTCAAAGGGCAAAGAAAGGTAAGTAAAGTTGTAACCCAATACATTTATGGCAAATTTAAATTTGAGGGTTTTTTGAAAAGGGTTTCTTGAAGTGGAACATCGTTTTGGGGCCCGACACTTAAAAAAATTTGGATTAAGGCACTTTTGGGGAAAAGATGAAGGGGCCATCCGGGGCCCAATCGTAAAAAGTAAAATTTTGGTAAATTTTCATTGAAATAGGGAAATAATGCAATTTCACTTCCGGGGGGGGGCCATGAAACACTAAAAAATGTAGTTTTTTAGACATTAGGTAGAGCGTACTTTCAAAATCATGCCGTTTGTAAGCTAAGGAAAAAAACTCATGTGAAGCTTTTTTAAAGAAATGAACCTTAAAGGGTAAAAATGCATTGCTTTTTTTCTTTAAAATTTTCACCAACTTCATAGGGCGTTTTCCCTTTTTCTACCATAAATTGGGATGAATCGGCTCTTTTCCCTGCTTTTAGGGGGTTTAAAAAAGCATTTGATTTGGGGTTGAAATATAAAAAATTTTGCCCTAAAAACCATTCCTTTAATTTTTAAAAAAAAATTTTTAAAAAAATTTTTAATTAACAAAAACCAACCCCCCCAAACCCCCGGGAAAGAACGGATTTGAAAAACAAAGGATTGAAAAACAAGGGAAATAAATATATTATCTTAAAAGAAATTTTTTTAAAATTTTTTTGTTTTTTTAAAATTGAACCATCATGGAATTGAAATTTCCTTTGGGGTTTTTTGTTTTTTTTTTTTTTAGGGAAGAAAAATAGAACAAATATTTTTGGATATATTGTTTAAAGAACATTCAAACCCCTTTTAAAATTAAAAAAATTTTGGCGCACCAAAGTTTTGGAATAAAAATTTTTTTAAGTTTTAAAATTTTTGGATGTGAACCATTGCCTTATTAAATTTTAATATTTAAAAGAAAAAGTTTAATAAGGGAGGGGGGAAGGGGTTTTTTAAATTCATAAAATATAAAAAAAATTTTATGAAATCAAATGTTAAAAATTTTTTCAAAGCTTGGGGGATAATAAATAAAAAATTAAAAATTCCCTTTTTAAATTTTTTAGATTTAAAAATTCAAAATAAAAATCTATACCTACTTTGGGATTTAATTATGTATGCAAAATATATAGTTTTCTAAAAATTTTAAATTTAATGAACTCTTTTTTAGATAATATTTAAATTTTTTTCCCCTCATTTTGCAATTTTATAAACGTTAACAATAATTGTTTTTTGGGTAGATCGATTTTCCTTTTGTACATTTGGGCTTAGGCAGACATGGGTGGTTTCGATCAACGGGCCAATACTTAAACCCAAAGTTAAAAAAAAAGCCACCCTTTTTTTTTAATAATAATAATAAATAAATTATTTTTCAGTCATTGTATTGAGATATGACATTTTTTCTAAAAATGTTTAAATTTTTAATTTGTAATTTGGACAAAACAAAAATAGCTAGTGTTGGGGCAAGAAAAAATTTTATTGAAATTTCAAGTTTCAATTACTCACAACTCCTTCAAACCCCCATTTTTACATTCTCCTTGGACCACCATATCTACCCCCATAAAATTAACAACAAAAAAACCATCATTTTTAAAACTACAAAAACACCAACCATGAAAAAAAAAGGCAATAAGTAAATATGATTGTCATCTTTTTTTTGAAATTTTTGACACTTTCTTCAAACTATAAAGGTTTTTTTTTCATGCTTTCAACTCAACTCCCAGTATAAAACTTTGTTCTTCAACCACGCCCAACGATATTTAAAATTGGGACAGCTTTTTTGAATCTATAATGTTGCCCAACCATTCACGGGGCAAATTTAACCTTTTTCTGTCTTAGGCATGGGCAGGTCTACCCACTAAGAATGCAAAAGTCCCTCCCCCTCTATGCCCAGGGAAAAAATTATGGAATCTCCTCTCTAGATTACGCTTCGCCCCAATTGGTTTGCTCAAGTGACAACAACTGCAATAGTAATATTCCACAATTTTCATAAAACCCTTTTGGGGTTTTTCAGAGGGAAAGAACTTACATTACATTTGCCTTTGCAAAACTTTTTCCGAGCCTTTTTCTTTTTTGCCCAAAAAATCCCAACAACCAATATTTTACCCATCAAAAAATTTTCCCTTGGGAAACCATAAAATATGAAAATGATAAAAAATTTGTACACTAATTGGGAAAAAGGACTTTAAAATGAATGCTTATTTTTATCACAAACTAATGAAAAGGGAATTTAAAACCCCCCTAAAAAAAAAAAAAATTTAAAAAACTACTGATCTTCATACATTTATGACAAAAAGATCTTCATTCCCAAACTACCCAAAGTTTGCAACTAAAAAATTTTCCAAAGATTTCAACAAAATTTTGGGCGAAAAAACATCCATGCTTTTTAAAAACTAAGCCAATTAAAAATTTTTATAAAGCTAAAATAAGGTTTTAAACCCTTTTCCACAATTCTTTACAAAAAGAGACATTTTACAACAAATTAAAAATAAATAAAAAAGAAAAGGGTATAAACAACCACTGGAAAATGAAAAACTTTTTATGGGGAAATCATTCTTCCAAATTTTTAAAACCTCTACAACAAGCTAGAGATATGAAAAAAAATTACCGGGAAAGTTGTACTTTTCCTTTTGGGTAGAGATTAAAAGGTTTTGGTTTCCCAAATTCTTTTGATTTAGGTTTGTGCTAATTTGGGAATAAGGTTTTTTCTTCTAAGGGGATAGTGTTTTGGGGGTTTTTATTTGCCCTTTTTCTATTGTCCCTTTCGTTGCTTTTTATTTTTCAGATGGGGTCTTCTTAATTCGGGGTTGGGGTTTTTTCAATATCTATTGTTTATTTATTTTTTTAGTTTTCCATGCCACTTATTCTAGTTAAAAGTCCATACTAAAAAAATTGTCAGCTAATATCCATGTGTACATGTAAGATCTAAGTAATTTAAAAGAAACACTTTATAACTTTTAGAAACGAGCTCCCTATTTGACTTACTTAAAACAAACTTTGATCCTCTATTCAAAAATAAACTTTAAAAATAGGTTTTTTCTATTTTAATTTTTAATTGGGCATTAAAGTATATAAAAATTTAATTTTAAAAAAAAAACTTATAGAAAAATTTAAGGGGGGAAAAGGGTTTAAGGGTAAGAACCCTTTAAGGGGCTTTCAATGGTCTTGTAAGTTCCTACACTACACAACAAACCCAAATATCTGTAGAAAAGCAAAAATTTGCGTTTACGCTCTTAATACAAGACTCTTAAAAAGTCCGATAAAAAGGGAGCAAAACTCTCCCATTACAAAAAACAAACAACCGACCATCCAAGGAAGCAAAGGGCACTTTAAACATACGATTTTACAGCAACTCCCTTTCTTTATCAAATCCTGGAAAGTTTCATCATGAAACCAACGTCAAAATTCATAACCAAACTGCCCAAAACCTTCGCACCCCTGAGCCTTGCTTTGGGGGCCAAACCTCATAAACCCCCGGGCCCTCAAAATTTCTTCCCTGTGGGGGGCCAAAAACCCCGGGTTCTACCGCGGTTTGGATTTATTGTAGTTCCGTGAGAGCATTTGATGCCCTTTCGCCCTTGGGCGCTGAATAAGTTTTTTTGCTTTACAAAAGTTTCCCCCTTCCACCCCCCCCGTGCATTGCGACTTTTAACGCCCACTGGGGGGTTACGCATTTAAATGGCATCAAAAAGAGCAGAAAACCCCGCGATAAACCAGTGTTTGGGGCCCAAGTGCCGCATGCATCCCTGAGAACCGGGAAAGGTTGTAGGCTACTAAAGGGGGGGCCAAGTTTAGGGGGATGCGGTTGGTGGGCGCTTACTCGAAGTGGCTTCAAAGCGCAAACAATGTGGAGGCGAAGTCGAAATTTTGGGGGCAATGGTACTGAACCCCAGTCCCCTTTTGGGCCACATCCCCCCGCAGTTGAAAAACCGCGCCCCCCAAAAAGGACACACAAATTTAGTAATATAAAAGGAATAGCAAAGAGTTTCATCATAATAGAAATTCCACCACCCCCGGGAAAAAATTTTTTTTAGCACTTAGCTCTTTGACTTAGGAGAAGGGAATTTAAATTCCCTGTTTTTTCATTATTTTTTTTTTTGGGTTTTAAATTGCTACTGAATCAAAATTTCCAAAAAAATTTTTTTAAACTAAAAATTTAAATAAAAAAAAATTTCTTATTTTATTAAAGAGCCCAAAAATTTCCTTACAAAATTTATGGGGTTTTTTTAAAAAATAACTTCATCTCAATTTAACGACTACTAACATTTACCACCACCCACCATCACCAAAATTACCTTTTCTACTGACCCCACCTTTACAAAACCCCCCTTATTCAAAACCAAACCGTTTATTATTATAAATATCATGATTACCACCATAAACCTTTTATTGCTTTTATTATTGCCCATTATTATTATCTTGTAACCATCACAAATGCCATCACCATCCCTATTATCACTCCTCCACCCCCAAACTAAAATTTGGGCCATTTTACCGACCATCACTTTATTATCAAAATTTTCATCTTTAAATTTTGCAACTATCATAAATGGGAAGTCATCAACACGCAGAAACTTATTAATTTAGGTTTATTGAAAAAGAAAATTTATCGAGTAAAATTTTAAATCTTTAAATATCTATTACAATTCTTTTTTTAAATCAAATTTAAAATAAAAAAATAAATTTTTAACTTTTTTTTAAAAAATTTTTAAATTTATATTCTGGGTTGATTTTTTTAATGAACAAAGGGGCTCTTATTTAAAATGAAAAATAGGGGGACAAAACAGTTTCTAAATAAGTGGACTGAAAACAAATAAATGAATTTAAAAAATTTTTTAAAGCCCATCAAAAAAATGGGGGCCTGAAAAAATATACGAAAGTGTTTAACAAACACTTTTATCTATCATTGTATAGGCTCGAGCTTTTAATTGTTTTTTTAAAATTTTCGGTTTGGGGGTTTTGTTTGGGAAAAAACTTTTTGGCAATAAATTTAAAAAAACAAAAAGGGGGAAAACGGGAATTCATTGTACTAAATTCTTCAGGGATTTTTTTTTTTAATTTTAATAACTAATGTTAAAAATTTTTAAAATTTAATTTACAAATTTAGCGTTTAAAATTTAATTAAAAAAATTCTGGAAGAAAAGGCCAAAATAAAAAATAGTTTCCCCCCGGGCCCAAGAGGGGCCTTCACCGACACATTTTTTATTATCCTGTTTCTTGGGGGCCCTCTATTTTTTTTAAATTCAGGCCATTGAAATCATTTTTTTTTTTATCTCATTCGCCCCAAATAAAAGAAATTTAATTTAAAGATAAGATGGGGAAAAAGAATAATCAAAAAAAAAATATAAAAAAATCAAAAAAAATAAGGGCCATCTTTTTAAAACACCAAATTTTTCCCCGTCAAAAAAATAAAAAATCAATCGTAAAAAAACAAATAAACCATAAAGTAAATGTTTCCCGGACTATATAATAAAATCGTAGGAAAAATTTAAAAAGAAATTATCTCACAGGAGAATGAAAAGCATAAAAATTAACAAAAATTGGAAAAACAAAATCCTTTTTTTTTACTTTTTGTAAATTCTTTTTTCGAGTTTGCAATTTTATGCAAAATTTAAAAAGCCCTATTGCACATAAGTTGAAAACAAAATCCAAATATGTAATTTAGACTTTCCAAAAAATTTCCGGAATAAAAATTTTTATCAGCCTTTTAAACAAAAATTTGATCTTATAATAAAAGGGGTATGAATATTGCTCTCCAAATGAATGAAAATTTATTTTTCAAGTAAATTCTCCCTTTTTAATTAAAAATTACTAATAAAAAGAAAAACAATCATAAAAATTTTTTGGATCTATAAAAAATTTTAAAAAAAGGCCAGCCAAAAACCCAAACCGTATATATAAAAAAATTTAAAAGAAAATTAAAATTATAATTGAAAAATTAATAACCTGGAAAAATAGGTTTTGGTGAGGGGGGGAAAGATTTTTGGGTTGGGAAGGGCCCGGGGATAAATAAAAAAAGGGGAGGAAATTTGTGCACATTTTTAAATGGAGCATGAATTGAAAGGGGCATGCATGCATACCCCAAACCCGAAAACCCTGGGGTTGCACACCCCCACCCTTGCTCCTCCATTTTGGGGCTGATTTGGGGGGTTCGTTATCGCCCAAGCCAATGGGGAGGGCCTCGTGTGCTGATATTGTATCTAGGGTAGTTGCCCCCATCCTCATTCTTTTATTAACTTAGATCTGATCAATGGGGGAAAGGAAGAAGAAGAAGAAGAAGAAAAAAGAAAAAGAAGAAAAAGAAGAAAAGAACAAAGCTGGAAAGAGGAAACAGGGGGTGAAGAAGGAGAATAATGAAGTATGATAAATATAGTTAAACTTAAAGGGGTTTTTGCTTTGCAAAGCCAATACTTTTGCCATTTCCCCCAAGCACCAGGCTCAGATGTTATAGCCATAGAAAAGCAATTTTAAAACGGGGAATTTTTCTCCCTTTAATTTGGGTATATTTTAAAAAAAAATTTTATTTAAAATAATATTAATCTAAATTCCCAAATTTAAATTTTTATTCGTTAGGCTTTAAGAATTTTTTGTCAATTTAAAAACATAAAAAATCTAACGTTTATGGATAACTAGGTCAATATACGAAACAAAAAAAAAAAAATAAATGAATAATCCTTCCATAAATACCTTTTCAGGTTTAGTCCCTTTAAGTAGGTTTTTGAAAAATTAAAAAAATCATAAAATAGATTTTTAAAATACAAATTTTTTTGAATATTCCATTGGGTAAGGTATGGGGATGGGGGTACAGATATCTTGAAAACCCTCTTGTAACTTGAAATTTTTTAAAATGTAAAAGAATACAAATTTTAAAAGGGACCATGTAACGCCCTTTTTTAATAAATAAAATTTAATAAAACTAAAAGATAAATAATTTAAAACATTTCATTTTTTTTTACCTTAGGGAAAATAATTTAAAAAAAGCCCAATCTATAAAAAAATTTTAAAAACAACACCTTTTGTCTAATTTTTTTATCCCTTTCTTTTTTTTTTTTCAAAACCCTTTTTTGGTTTTGAATCCAATTTTTTATAATTTTTTTGGAAAAACCTTTACTTATTTAATATTTTTAAATTACAAAAAATTTTTTGAAATTTATTTTTTTTTAAAATTTTAAAATTTTTTTTTTTCCTAAAAAATTTAATAAAAAATTTCTTTTAAAAGCTAACACAAATTTTATACCGAACGTTAAAATTTGAAAAATTTTTAAAATTTTTATAACACTTTTAAATTTGGGTTAAAAAATTTTGGTAAATAGAAAAAAGAAAAAATTTCTTAAATTTTGGAAAAATTTCAACTCTGTTAGTCCCCTTTTTTTTTTTAAAATTTTTTTTAAAACAAAATTTTAAAAATTTATAAAATTATTTTATAAAAAACAAAACCATATTTAATAATTCTAATAAAATAATTGGATGTAATCAAAAATTTGAAATTTTTTAATACCAAAAAAATTTGGGGGGTTAGAAGAGGGGGAGAAAGTATGAAAAAATAAAAATACCCAAAACCAAGAAAAGGGTTTTTTTACCAAAAAAAAGAAAAACAAAAAAAAGAGGGGATAAAACAATAGACAAAAGTGTGTTGCTTAAAATTTTTTAAAGATTGGGCTTTTTTTATTTTTTCCTAAGGTAAAAAAAATAAATAGTTTTAAATTTTTTTTATCTTTTAGTATTATTCAATTATTTTTAAATTATAAGGCTTTAAACATGGTACCTTTTAAAAATTTGTATTCGTACATTTTAAAATTTAAAAGTTACAAGATGGTTACAAGATATCCTCTTTCCCCATACCCATACCCATACCTTATCCAATGAGAATATATTCTAAAAAATTGCTACTTGAAATTTCCTTTAATGATTTTTTTTACTTATTCGAAACCTTTTTGAGGGACTAATACCAAAAAGGGTTTATTTTATACGACGGGATTATTCATTTTTTTTAAAATTTTTGTTTCTTTATTGACTCTATTATCCATACACCAAAGGGGTTTTATGTTTTAAACTTAAACTAAAAATCTTACACCAAAACTGAATAAAAATTTTAAAAATTGAATTTAGATTTAATATTTTTTTTAAAAAAAAAATTTTTTTTAAAAATATACCCAAAACTTAAACGAGATAAATTCCCCCGTTAAAAATTTTCCCAATCTATGGCTATAAAAACTGAGCCGGGATGCTTTGGGGTAAATGGACATCGTTTTGGGCTTTGACAAAGCAAACCCTTGAAGCCCAACTTCATTATCATACTTAAATTATTCTCCTTTTTCCCCCGGTCTTCATCTTTCCAGCTTTTTTTCTTCTTTTTCTTTTTTCTTTTTCTTCTTTTTCCCCTTTTTCCTTTTTCTTCTTCCTCCTCCATTGATCAGATACTAAGTCTAAAAACGAAATAGACGGAGGGGAAAAAATCCCCCCCTATGTTTCATTATACAGCAACAGCCGCCTCATTGGCTGACGATAACGAACCTCCCCAAATTCACCCCCAAGTGGGGGAGCACTGCCGGGGTCCCGGGGTGAAACCCACCAGTCATGGGGTTTTGGGTATGCATGATGCCTTGAAATTTTTTATGCTCCATTTAAAGTTGCAAAAAGGGCCTCCATTTATTACTCACCCCGGCCTTTTTCCAAACCCACAATCTTGCCCTCCTCAAAAAGGGCCTATTTATCCGGGTTTATTAATTTTCAATTATAATTTTATTATTCTCTTTTTATTTTTTATCATACAGTTTTTTTTAGGCGGGCCCTTTTTTTAAATTAATAAAATCAAATAATTTTATGATTCGTTTTTTTTTTAAAATTAGTATTATTATTAAATAGGGAGAATGACTTAAACTAACTTATCATCTCATTAGGAGAGAAAATTTTCCCATACCCTTATTTTAAATAAACAATTTTTGATGATAGGCTGATATAATTTGATTCGATTTATTTTAAAGTCTAACTTCAATTTTTGGATTTTTTTTTTTCAACTTTTTGTGCAATAGGAGCTTTTAAGTTTTGCCATAAAATTGCAATCTCAAAATTAAAAATTCCAAAAAAAAAAAATGGATTATTTATCCAATTTTTTTTTAAATTTATATGCTATCATATCTCATGGAGAAATTACTTAATTTTTCCCTACGTTTTTAAATTATATATTTCCGAAAATTTTACATTTGGTTTTATTTTTTGTTTACGATTGTTTTAAAATTTTATTGACGGAAATTTGGGCTTTAATAAAATGCATTTTTTGTGATTTTTTTTATTTTTTTTGGGGTTATTTTTTTCCCCTCATTTTATTTTTAAATTTAATTCCCTCTTTTTTGGAAAAAATTGAGATAAAAAAAAATGATGAAAAGGCTGAATTAAAACAAAAAATAGAGGCCTAGAAAAAACAGGAAAATAAAAATGTGTGGGGGAAAAACCCCTTTTTTCCGGGTGGAAACTATTTTTCATTTGCCCTCTTTTTTTCCAGAAAAATTTTTTTAAATTAAAATTTTAATCGCAATTTTGTATTAAAACTTTTAAAGTTTTTTCCCAATAAATTAGTTTTTATTAAAAAAAAAAATCCATAAAAATTTAAAGTAAAAATGAATCCTTTTCCCCCTTTCTTGTTTTTTTTTCCCATTACAAAATTTTTTGTCGAAAAAAACCAAACCAAACAAAAAAATAACAATTAAAAGCTCGAGCATACCATAGCAAAGCATAAATGTTCGTAATCATTTTTCGTATATCTTTTAAATGCCCTTTTTTTTATCCCCTAAAAATTTTTTTAAAATTTCATTATTTGTTTCTCACTCCATTTATTATTAGAAACTTTTAAATTTTCCCCCGTTTTTTACTTTTATAAAAAAGAGCCCATTTCCCTTAATTAAAAAAATAAACCCGAAATATAATTAAAATTTTTAAAAAAATGAAATTTATTTATTTTTTTTATTTAATTAGTTTTAAATAAAAAAAAATTGTAATAGAATATTAATGTTTAAAAAATTAACTCGATTATTTTCTTTCTAAACTAATCCTAAATTAAAAATTTCAAGCGATGTTGATGACTACGATATGATAGTAGCAAAGTTAAGATAAAATTTTGATGAAAATAACAGGATGGTCGGTAGGGGAAAATTTTTTAAATTTTGGGGTGGAGGATGAAAAAGGGGATGGTGAGGGCATTATGATGGTTAAAACCCGATAATAAAAATTGAAAATAATAATGCAATAAGGGTGATGTGTAATCATGATAGGATAATAATAACGTGGTTATAAAGGGGTAGAAAGGGTGGTGGTCAGTAAAAAGGGTAATGGTGAGGGAGGGTGGTGGGTTTTAAATAGTCTTTAAAATTTTGAGTTTAAGTATTTTAAAAAAATACGATATTCGAAAGGGAAATTTATGACTCTTTAAAAAAAAGAAATTTTAAAATTTAAATTTCGGGGAATAAAATTTTTTTAAATGGAATTTTTGATTCAGTGGCATAAAACAAAATAAACAATAATTAAAAAAACGGGGCAATTGAATTCCTTTTTCCCTCCTAAGTCAACAAGCATAAGTGCAAAAATTTTTCTCCGAGCCCGGGGAAATTTTTCTATTATAAACCTTTGCTTTTCCATTGTTTATTAAAAAAATTTTGGGTGTGCCCTTTTGGGCCGCGGTTCTTCAACTGCGACGGATGGGGCCAAAAAGGGGGCAACGGATTCAGCTACCATTCCCACAACTGCGACTTCGACCTCCCCAATTTTTTGCGCTATGAACCCCTTCGAAAAGCGCCCCCACCTGCATCACCACTAGCTTTGGGCCCCCCCTTCAGATCAAAACCTACAACCCTGCCAGGCTTCTCATGCGATGCTGCGGCATTGGGGCCCCTCACTGGTTCTAAACGCGTGATTACTGCCCCTTCGATCCCCATTTAAAAATGCGGGTACCACCTTCCCTGGCGTTAACAGTCCCAACTGCAACGGGGAGGGGAAGCGGGTTTTCCGGGAAAAAACAACAAAATTAAATTTAGCGCCTTTAGGGCAAGTCATCAAAAGCTCTCCCCGGGAAATTCCAAAAAACTCCAACCCGGGGGTAGAACCAGGGGTTTTTTGGGCCCCCACAGGGCAAGCAAGTTTTTTAGGGCGGAAAGGGGGGTTTTCACAAAAGCAAGGCCCAAGTGGATTTTTTTTTTTTTTTTTTTGTTTGAAGTTATGGTTGATTATGACGTTTATGGTTTCCAAAGGGGTAAAGGGGTTTCCAATTTGAAAAGATGGAGTTGCGGGAAAAATCTATGTTCCCCTATTTCCTTTGCTTTTCCCTTTGGGTGGGCCATTTTTGTGTTTGTAATTTAGAGTTTTTCTCCATTTTTACGGGCGGGAAGAGTCTTTATTACAGAGCGTAAACGCAAATTTGGTTTTCCCCTTTTTACAGATTTTTTTTATTTTTGTACGTTTTTAGGAACTTTCAAACCATCTGAAAGCCCCTTTTTAAAGGGGGTCTTACATTTCCCTATCCCTCTTAAATTTTCTATAATTTTTTTTTAAAAAAAATTTAATATACAATTTAAAGTCACAAATAAAAATTAAAAACAGAAAGAACCATTTTTAAAGTTTTTTTTCGAATTTGGGGGGGGGGTCAAAAGTTTTTGAAGTAAGTCAAATAAGGAGGGGGGGGAAAACCGGGGGGCCGGCCCTTATTAAGGGAAAAAAAATAAAGGGGGAAACCTATTAAAAATTTTCAATTTTTTTTTAACTACTTAACTTTAAATTTAAATGGCATTAAAAAAAAATTTTTTAAACAAAGGGTATTAAAACCCCCCGAATTTAAAAAGGCAAAACTTAAAAAAAAAAAAAAAACAATAGTAGGAAAAACCAAACCCAAAAAAGGCCCCCTTTTAAAAAAAAAAACGTAGTCCCCCAAAATTAAAACACAAAACCCCAAATTGAAGAAGAAAAAAACCTTTTAAACCCAAAAAGGACAAACCCCAAATTTGAAGGTTTTTAAAACCAAAAATTTTTGGAAATTTTACTTAAAAGGACCCCAATAAACATTTTATTTAAATTTTTTTCTTTTTTTTATTTTTGTTTAAGGGGGAAAATTTCCCTTTGGGAAAAATGAATTTTAATTAACTTTATTTTGGGTTTAACCTTTTCTTTTTTTTTACGGTTTTTTGTTTGTAAATTTTCCTTTTTTAATTTAAAATTGTTGTTAAAGGAAATTTAATTTTAGTTTAAACATTAAATTTTTGGTTTTTTTTAAAAAATGGGTTTATTTTTAAAATTTTTATGAAAAAAACTTTCCAAACTTTTTGTTTCCTTGTTTTTAGGTGGAAAACATTTTTATCCCAATAAATTTAAATTTTTTTTTAATTTTTTTTAAGGGGGGTTTTTTATTCAAAATTGGTTTGTGAATTTTAAAAAAGAACTCTTAAAATTTTTCCAAATTTTGTAAATTAATTATTTCCCCCCAAACCCCAAAATTTTAAAAGTTGGTGGGGAAATTTTGAGGGGTTTTGGATTGGAAAATTGGAACAAAATTTTGGTTGGGAAAAATTGCCAAGGTAATTTAATTTGGGGTTCATTTTTCCTTGGGAAAACCCCCCAATGTTTTGAAAGTAAAAAGAGGTTTCCCTTTAAACCCAATTTTTGGCAACTTAAAATTTTAAAAAGATTCCATTTTTGTTTCGGGGGGACTTGGTTTTAAGGGGGAAAATTTTAAAATGGTAAGCTGAGTGAAGGGGCCCTTTTATTAAAACCCTTGATAGAGTTTGAAGAAAAAGTTTTTCAATTTAAAGAAGAAGAAACCAATTTTTAAAAAATTTAAAATTTCCTTTTTTTTTTTGTTTGGGTTTTTTTTTGTAGTTTCCATAATGATGGTTTTTAAAGTTGTCAAAGATAGTGAGGCTAGATATTGGGCCAGGGTGAATGTTTTAATTTGGGAGAAGGAGTTGTAGAGTAATTTGAACACTTATATTTTTAATAAAAAAATTTTCTTGCACAACACTACTAAAGTTATTTTTCAAGTTTCAATTAAATTAAACTTTAGAAAAAAAGTCATATCTCACTACAATGACTGAAAAAAAATTAAATTTTTTTATTTTTATATATTAAAAAAAGATGGCTTTTTTATCAACTTGGGGTTTAAGTATTGGCCATGTTGATCCCAAAACCCCCCATGTCATTCTCTAAGCCTAAATGGGAAAATTTTAATCCATCCTCCAATTAAAAAAATTTTTGTTAACGTTTTTAACTTTTCAACTGAGGAAAAAATAATAAATTTTTATCTAAAAAAGATAAACATTAATTAAATTTTAGAAACATATATATTTGCATACATAATTAAACAATGTAGGAAAATAGATTTTTTTTTTTGAACTTTCATGCATATATAAATTCAAAATGGAATTTTTAATTTTTTTGGGTAGGGAGATTATCACCTCAAAAGCTTTTACAACAGTTTTTCAACAACCCCCGTGGGTTTAAAAAAAAACAGGGTTAAAAGTTTTTTTTTAATTTTATTTCAGTAGAATACATAAAAAAAAGGAAAAACTCATCCCCCCTAACACATTCCCAAAGAAAAACATGTCTCCTGGCCTAAAAGATTTAAAAACTAATTTTAAATAAGGGACAAAAAAGGTTTTTCACCCAACATTATAAAACTTAAAAAATTTTTCCATTAAAACCCAAAAAAATTAAAAAGGGGCTGCCAAAAAGGTATTAGCTTTACCTCAGAAAGCCAAATCGTGTTAGACGATATCTCTTAGTATACAAACTATGCACAAGCAATATTTGTTTTTTAAATAATTGCTGTGCACCTCACAAAAAAAAAAAAAAAAACTTACAAAAAGAGGGGGCCCAAAAGACAAGGGGACCTTCATTTATTTACCCCGGGGGGGTTAAATAAACAAAGAAAGTTAACTTTAAAAAAAAACTTTAAAAAACTAAACCAACCCCTATCAGTTGCCCCCTTCCCTTTTTTTTGCTTGCGAAGAGCCCAAATTTTTGTTCATAATCCGTTGGCTTTTTTTGGTTAGTGTTGGGGACTCCGGGTTTTTGTTTTTAAATTTAACCCCCTTTTTAACTATTCTTCGCCATTCTCCCTCGAGTTCAAACAATGTTATGATGGGGGAAAGCTTTCTTAATTTTAACACCAAAATCGAATGCATTTTTTTTCCCCCATTTAACATGGAAAGAGTCGAGTTCATACTATTTATGAATAGCAAAAGCAACGCACTATGGGAAATTTGGGTAAAAAAGTTTAAAAACAATCATCTTAGCCTAAGGGGTCATTTTATTAAAACTTCACTTTATTTTTTTTCCATAGCATCACAAACGGCATGGGGTTTTTAAAGTACGCTCTCACCAATGTCTAAAATCTACATTTTTTTTTGTTGGCCCTGGGCCCACCCGAAAAGTGAACTTTCATTCTTTCCTTTTTTCAATGAAATCTCCCTATTTAAAACTTTTTTCGCATGCCCAGGAAAGCCTCTTCATCTTTGTCCCCAAAGGGGGCCCCTTTAAACCAATTTTCTTCAAAATGTCGGGCACAAAACCCATTTTTCACACTTCAAGAAGACCTTCTCTCAACACAATTACCTTTTTCCCTTTTTTTTAAAGGGTATTGGTTTCAATTTTCCTTTCCATATTCTTTCATTTGAAAAAAGGAAAATTTAATTTTATAAAAAACCTTTTTGGGGACGGTTTAAAGATACCGGGCCTTTACCCCTACCTCTTAAATTTTAAGCTTTTTACTTTAGTAAACCCCAAAAAAATAGGTCCTTTTTCCTTGGGTTTTCCACTAAAAAACCCTTTCCCCCCGTAATTGGGGAAAATTGCATTGCCCATCCCTTCCAACTGTGCATAACGTTGGCCCCTTTTTTCAACCCAAAAAAGAAAGAGCCAACAATACCGATTATACAATACAACCTCCCAAGAACCTTTTCCCCCAGGGGGCGAAACAAAAAAGTTTCATCCATCAAACTCAAATTTTTTCCTCCCCTTTTCTTGTTCATTTAAATTCCCCAAAGGGCCAAAGCTATTGCCTTTTTCAACTTTCACTATATCCCATAGCTTTTCGGGGGTCTTTTTTTTTTGTAAAAGTCAGTTTCATCAATATTCCTCTTTCATTTTTCGAAATTTTTCTCAAACTTTTATTTTAAACCCGAGTCAACTCTTTACTAATTTTCCCCCCCAAATCCCCTTAAACCAATTCCCAAAAGGGGCTTTTTTTGTTTCCCCGAAATCTTTTTCCAACCATTTGATGTAGCCCTTTTTTTTTGGTTTCACCTCTTTCCTCATGCCCCTTTAGATACCTTCACTTTGAACGCCATTTTTGGGGGAAATTTATGCAGTGATATTCCAGGGGCAATCTTTATCCTTAAATTTAGATCCATGAACTTTTTGGGGGGGGAGGGGAAATACACTGCTTTGCTAATTTAAATAAATGGCAAACCAAACACCCTAAAATTTTTTTACTTTTTCGAAACCCTTGATGAAAAAAACATAGGGAATCCCTTTTTTCAAAAGGGGAAGTTATGGGGCTTTCTTTTTCTTATAAACCCTATTTCTAAGCAACCTTAAATTTTTAAACCCCACTAAATTTAAATTTTTTATTCCTTGGGTTCAACAAACCCAAACGTATTGGGAAGTTTTTTCGAAAAATTTGCCAACCCTTTTAAACCCCCACCCAGAATCCCTTTTCATCATCCTCGGCCATAAAAATTTAAGCTCCCGCTTGTTTTCACGCACTCGAACCTTTTTCACCTTCATACTCCTCCTACTTTTACATCCCTTTCTCTGGGCTAAAACGCTCTATTCCAACTTAGGGTCATAGTCAATTTTTATCATTTTGACCGAAGTTATCATCAGCCTCTCTTGGGGCCAAAACTACGACAAATTTTTGGCTTTTCGATTTGCTTAAAAAAAAATCTCATTAAACCCACTCCTGCAAGAAGTGACATACAAAAGGGCATTAACTCGATTTTCAGGGGTCAATATATAAGACCAAATACTTTAGGGGGGGGGTTTGAGTTTTTTAAAAAAATTTCTCCACATCGGGCGATCTAAATTCATACCATAAAGTCCTCCATCAAAACAGGGAAATGAATTCATTTTATGCGGCCTTTTTTCATAGATAGTTTACTAAACCCAGGGATTTTGGGTTTTATCCCCTTTGGAATAAAAAAAACCCCCATGTTTTTTTGCAAAAAAAAAATTTAAATTTTTACCATCTTGACCTGAAAAAAGAATAAAAAAGGTAGCTTATTTTTTATGTTTTGGGAATAAAAGAAAAGGGAAAGGGACTTACACAAAGAAAAGGAAACAAATATCTTTTTAAAATAAGTCCCTAATCCTACATTTTAAAAAGTTAAAAAAAAATACCTATGAATGAAAGATAAACAAAAAAATAAAGGAAACAAACAACCTATTCCAATTTTCTTTTTTTTATTTTTT
The DNA here is from genome assembly GCA_024138005.1 of Lumnitzera racemosa. Classification (NCBI taxonomy): domain Eukaryota; kingdom Viridiplantae; phylum Streptophyta; class Magnoliopsida; order Myrtales; family Combretaceae; genus Lumnitzera; species Lumnitzera racemosa. Next base: position 39,204 of record JAMXBC010000079.1, read on the forward strand.
TTTAAAAACTTACCAATTTAAAACAAAAAGCCCCCAAAAAACAATAAGCTAAATACTCAAAACAATATTATAATGCATCATATGCCTTTAAAGGGCCAAATCCCTATGGAAAAAATTTTAAAAAAAAAACAGCTACCTTTATGGAAGTTTTTCTTTTAGATCTGTAAAAAAAGTATGAAATCCCCAGTTTATTCTACTATGACCAAGTAATAAAGGGCCCATTGAAATTTGGGTCCCAAGCCTGTCCGAAAACTTAAAAAAAGTGATAGGAAACTTTCGAAAAGGGAAAGAAAAAGAATGAAAGAGTAAGCAAAACCCCCGAGCAAATTTTAATTAAAATGACGTATCGAAGAAATTCCAAGAAATTATGGCAAGGTCGATATGAAAGACGAATGGTCTGGGAAAAAAACTAATTTACCTAACCTTACTTAAATGTTAGGGTAAATGAAATGAAATAAAACCCAAATAAATGGGTTTAAAGAAAGGAAAAATATTCATAATTAATGTCCAATTTTTAATTTTTTATGGCCCATAAGTACAAGGGGGATTTTACTCCCAATTTTTAGGGCAACCTTTCAAAAAAAGGAAAAAAACAAAAAATGGTTTTTGTCTTAAAAAAAGTAATATAAAAAGAATAAAAAAAGGGTAAAAAATTTAATATTCAAGAAAATTTTTTTAGTATAGTAGATTCACACCTGGTCTTATATATTTTGATAGAGATACCTTAGCAATGCCCCTTTGAGAAGTAGACAAAAGGGGGTGAACTAATTGCTTTCCCAAACAGGGGGACTTAGGATTTTTTTTTGGGTTACACTCTTAACCTCTCGGGAAGGGGGATGCCCCAGGGAAGGGTCAGCTTGGACATAAGTAAAAATAAAAGGTTTTTTACTAATTTTTTCGGCATTCTGCTATTCACATACAAATTCCAAAAGTAAAATTTACGGCTCGCATAAAAATTGGGTTTAACAAAGGATATTTGGGTTTTGGGATATCGGGTGGATAAGAGGGTTCGCCCCTTAGGTTTTTTTCCCTCCTTAGGGTCGATTTTGGTTTTAAAACCCAGTAGCTTGATTTATATCATTCCCCTTTCCAAGGTTTTAATTTTTTTTGGGATTAAAAACTAATGGGCCTTTTGATTTGTTCTCCATTAAGGTGATATGGATTTTAGGTTGGCAAAAAGTTTAAAGGGTTTAAACCCCATAATCTTTAGGCAACCTAACTTGTAGGCTTGTCATTGGGTTTTTAAGAGAAATTTTGAAAGGGCTCCCCACCTTGAAAATAGTTTTTTTTCCCCTCTTGCTAGGAAAACCCTTTTTTTTTTTTTTTTTTTTTCTTAATCAGCAATACTAATTTCCTAGCTAGAATTGTTTAAAAACCCCCTACCCCCTTGGGCTTCCCCTTGCATTCTCTGTGGCTTGAGAATTACCAAGTAAATTTTTTGTAGATGTATTGAAAGGGGGCCGCTCGGGGTTTTTGCTTTTGGGGCTTCTTTCTTGGATTTAGGTACAGAGGTGTATCGAAGGGTAACTCGGATTAAAAAACCCTTTAAAAAATTCGAAGGGGGTATAAATTTGGGGGTAAACTGTACTGTCCCTTTTTAATGAACTTAACCATTGGGGAAAACATCCCAATCGGCCCCAAGTTTTTTGGGCCCCCTATAGCTTTGGGGCAACAATCCAAAATACGATTGACTACCTTTTTTTGGCCAAAACCCTTTTTTGGGTTATTTGGGAATGCGAATAGTAAATTTTTTTTCCCCCTCTGTCAAATAGATTCTCCAAAAAAAGGGTAAAAAACCGGGCCCAATTTAATATTAAAAACTTTTTTGGGACGTCATGTTGCCTAACACCGGGCCCGGGAAAAAAGAAGAAAAAGTCCCAAGCATCATTAGTCTTGGGGTAAAAGGGAAAAGTGTACCGTCTTTGAAAACCCACTGGACAATCATTGGGAGAAACTTTGCCTCAGGCAATTCGGGTAATCTAGAAAAAAGTCCTTCTTTAAATCCCTCCATGGTTTTTGTTTTAAAAAACAAAGGCATTCTTTTCCCTTTCCCTTGGCACTTTGCCCTTGTACAGGTATAGCCTTCAACAATTTTTTGGGACATCTCGCCTCATCCTTAGCCAGAAAAACACTTACCAAAAACTCAACGCCTTTCCCCTCCCCATTTTGTCCCCAGAGGGGGGGGTCCCTCCACTATGGGCTTCCCCGATGAGTAACCTCATAGTAAACGGTCGACATATGTAATTTTTTTTCCTCAAAAAAAAGTATCCTCTTCCCCATGATACTCCCTCCACCCGTCCTGCCACGATACATTTTGTAAGTATGGGTTTGAAGTAAATGCCTAGAGTACTGCTCTTTAAAAACTTTTTAAACCCCCAAAAAGCTGGTTTTTCAGTTAGTTAGGATGCCCTTTCCCTTTTTAAAAAATCATTTTCAACTACGTTTTCTCTTTTCCCTTTTTTTAATTTTTTTTACAAATTAAATTTTTTTAAAATTTTACCCTCTCACTTGGCAGCTTCAATAAATTTTGTCTAACTTGAAGTATCTTAGAGATTCTTGGGCGATATAGATTTACAAAATCTCTGGGATAGATAATACTACCAACTTGCAGTCTTGAATCAAAGTTTTTAAATGCTCTTTGTTATTCACTAAAATAGTTTTTTTGGGGCACCTATGCTTTTCCCTGTAGTAGGCAATTGTCCGGGCCCTTTTTTCATTAGAATAGGGACCTATCCCCAAAGCCTAACAAGGTTTTCCCTTTTAACGCAAAATTTTTCAAAGTCAAATTTAAAAAATCATCTTTCCTTTTCTTGGGAAAAATTTCCCCTACTCATTTTCCCCACATCTTTAAAATCATGTTTTTCTTGTTTCTCAATTTTAAACAATTAAGGGGTGTGGGAAGGGGGCTGAAATTTCCCAATAAATCTTTTATAAAAGAAAACCATCCATGTAAAAAATTTTCACCTCATCACAAGTAGTTAGAGTTGGTGATTTTTAAATTACTTAAAAAAAACTTTTATTGTCTAGTTTATAAGCCTCCTCCACTTAACATAACCTAGGAAAACCCCCCCCTTTCCTAGCAGAACAAAACTTTTTTTAAAATTGCCGAATAATTTTTTCGGCACAAAGAACACCAATACAGTACAGAGGTATTTATAATGAATCAATTTGGGACTGTATCCTAATATGTCATCAAAGAAAACCACAACACACTTTCCCCAATTTTGGGGTCTTTTACGTGGTTCTCCCTTCCATAAAAGTGCTTGGGGCCTTTGACAAGCCAAATGACATAAAACCCTAAACTCACAAAATCCATTGGGGTTTTTTTTAAAACCCTTTTTTCACTCTTTTCTCGGCTTCATGCAAATTTGATAGAAGCTAAATTCCGATTTAAAATTGCGAAGATCTTTTCCCACTCAAATTTTCTGACATTTCTTCCAACTTGAGGAAATTTTTACCCTTTTTTGACTTAAATTTTTTTCATTTTCTTTTTTTTTCAACAAACATTTGCCAAGAACCCTCCTTTTTTTGCACAAAGCCTGGAACCAAAACAAGGGGTTTAGAGTTTTTCCCAACATACCCTTTCTCCAATAAACTTTTTAACTTTTCGTTGGAGCTTAGAAGCCATCCGGGACTCATTCGTTTAAATACCTTATTCAGTAGGGGGGGGAGGGTATTAAGTCAATGCAATGTTTTTAGCCCTTTGACCCTTGGGGGGAAAACTTTTTGAGCAAATTTTTTTCTGGAAAAAATCGGTATATTCATCTAGCCCCCCCCTTTTTCTTTTAGGGGGACTTACCCCACCCTTCAATTTTAAGGAGCTTTTTACAAAAAATGAGGGTCATGCCTTTGGGTTTTAAAAGCCTCCAAAACTCAGCTCTGCTCATCATAGAGGGCTTTTGATTGCAAAGTTTTAAACTTAGTTTTTTTAACTTCACTGGACGACAGGGGGGTTAATGTAATCTTTCACCATCATTCCGAACACATACTGGTTTTTGTATCCGCCCTGGGTAACCCTTTTATAAACAACCAAGGTTTGGGTAAGCAACACCCTGTGAAGCACATATCGTTTTAAAATCATAAGAATTTTATCGGAGAAATTTTTTAAAAGTATCCAATAGTATTTACCAATGACATGTAAATTTTTCCCTTTTCAAATTAAATTAAAAAAAACTTGTACGTCTTGGGTGTTTCAATAGTTTTTAATTTTAATTTCATAACAAACAACTGAGCCATAAATTTGTTTTTTTAACTACCGGAAACAAAAAGGGGGGTAAACACTTGATCTTTCACCCTTTCTTTTGATATTTAAAAAAGTTCTCTCTATACTCCTTTCCCTTTTTTGAGGGTTTTTAATTCATTGTCGTCGAAAACAATTGGGTCAATTGACCCAAATCCTTTGTAAACACATCTTCCTTAATAAGTTTTATTCTCCTGAGAAACTTCCTTTTTTGGCATGCTTTCCCCCCTCCTAGGGTTTCCCCATCAATGCTTTCTACTTTCCCGTTTTGGATGTTTCCCCTTTATGACCATAGTCCCTTCGGTTTTTGGGTACTAAGCATCTTAATTTCCCAAAACCTTGGGACTTTTAATTACTTGATCTAGCCCCTTTTCTACTAATACTTATCCTTTTTTTCAAAGTTCAATACTTTCCCTTCTGTTCAATCATGACATCTCCCATCGGGTCGGGTAAACATTCAATGACCTTAATAGCTTCCCAAACAATCGGCTTGACTAAGCAGGTTTGGGTATCATGATCGAGTTAGCATATGGTTCTTTTCTATCTCTCCACTCCCTTGACTATTCAAGGGCCCCCTTTCCCGGTGTGAATTTTGAAATTTCCCCAAGTTTTTGAATGTCCCCTTTTCAATCTAACAGGAAACCTAGAAACTTTCATGTTGGGGTTCCTCAACTTTGTAAAAAATCAAGCATTTGGGTTTTTTTGGGTTTACCTCAAAAAGTTTTCCCTTCTTAAACCCCAGTTCTGGGAAACAGAGTTTAAAAATCTTTCAAAAAAAATAGGCATCCAAAACAAATCTGTTTTTTTAAATATTCTCCCTTTATCAAAGGGCCCAAATATAAACTCTCCATATAAATTTTCGTCTCTCATGGCCCAAAAATTCTAACACCACAGGCCCGCATAGGTTTAGAACCCCAATTCAGTATTTTTTACTTTCTCGTAATCCCTTTTTGGAAAAAGTTAAAACATGCCCCAACCTTTTTCTTCCCCCCTAAGTATTCATCCCACACTCCTAGATCCATTTAAATTTTGAATCCAATTTTAAAATAGTCCAAAGTTTTGGTCTCAAGTTGCTTTTTCTTCCCCTTATAATACCTTCTTCATCCTCTTTTCCCAAATTTTCTAAAGTCCCAAACCTTTCCTTACTTGTTCGCCTACTCTTCCCCCCTCGACCTTTTTTAAGCTAGGGTTTTGACCTCTCACAGGTTTCAGTTTTAGGGGATTATTAGGCTTCAATACGTCGAAAAGTTTAACTTTTTAAAAAACTCAGTTAAAAACACTGGAGGGTTTGCCACTTCATCTAATCTCCTTTTCTGTCTTCTTGGGGTACCTTGAGATTGCCCGGGCCCTAGAAGGGAACACCACTTGTTTTCCTTTCCCTTAAGACGCGCTAACCTTGGGTTTCCCTAATTTTTTTTATAAATTTCCCAAAATTTTAAAATTCTTAAAATAGGGGCAAAAACTCTCACAACCAACAGCTAAATGAACACATAATTGGGAAAAAAACTACAAAAACCCAAATGAAAAACCCCTCTTTGATACGAAATGTCGGGAAAGTGACCAAGAGCAAATAAAGGGTAGGCGAAAGGGCAAATCCAAGCATGCTGAAAAACTTGAAAATTGTGATGAAGAAACATTTAAAAAAAAATGATAAAGGGGAATGAAAGATTTAAACAAAACCCCCGAACAGTTCCTAGGATATAACGCACTAGTAAAAACTTCCGAAAATCATGGGATGGGTCAATATGATCACAAGATACCATGAGGGACCTAACCTTACTAAAGAAATTAGGAAAAATAATGAAATGTGGTAAACAACAATGTTTTTCTAAGGAAATATTTAGTAAAAATTGATGTCAATTTTCACTTTTTGCCCGCTAAAATATAAGGGGTATTTTATCCAAAAATTAGGGCAACTTATAAAAAAGGGAAAAGACAAAAAATGGCAAATTTTCCAAAGAATAAAATTTAAAAATACAAAAGAAAAAAAATAAATTTTTTAAAAAAGGGAATGATTAGTATAGCAGATTTTATCATGATCCTTTACACATAGCAAAGATACATTGGGGAGTTGTTGGAGGGTGCAATAAAAGGGGATGAGTTGATTGCCCTTTTTCCCGAGGGTGACTGGGGATTAGTCCGGGGGCGCTCTCTCGCCTCTCGTAAGAGTGATGTCGAAAAGTAACAACTCGAATATGAGGGAAACGCACAAAGTTTGGGGTAGGGGCCGGATTCTACTTTTGGGATACAACTTTTGAAAGTGGGTATTATACGGTTCGAACATGCAAAGGGGTTTGGAAAAGAGATACTCGGCTTTGGCAAGAGTCGACTAGGTAGGAGGATTCGCCTTGCCAGTCCCTCTAGCCTCAATTTCGGTTGTGAGTTAAAGGGCCCCGATAGCCTAATTCCTTCACTAGTCCCACACCAACACTTACAGTAAAACTAGCATCATTCATAAGGTAAAATCTTTCTTTTCCTTTTTGTCTTCTAAAGATGGAATAATAATAACAATAGTGAAGAAAATAGTAATAAGGGAAAATATATAAATCAAAGGGTGCAAGTTTTTTTTCAAGCATCTCTATATAAGCTTTATATTGAAATCTATCTGAACCTACACAACTTCATATTGCAAAATCAAAATCCAACATAGTAGTCGACATTCACATCAATATGTCCCATTTGTTTGCATTACCATCCTAACTTCAATTTTTAAGCCCATGTCAACAGTAGCAAACAAATTGACCCACCATCACCCCAATACCTAAAACCAAAGCCTACGTATATTATTCAAAAATAAAATGTTCAATATACCATATGTCTATTATTCAAATAGGAAATCTACCATAATATCCACCTCCTTCAAGGGAAATGGCAACAAATAAAATTAAAAAAGGAGAACATGATTTCACTGATTAAATAAAAAAATCGAGTCAAAATCAAAAGGAAACGATAAATTTTACTAGAGATTGTGTTCATCCTTCCAATTTTTAGAATCGATTAGGTTTTAAATCTTTGCTTCCTTGCATTAGGTTTGTGATAAAATTTAGGATTAAGTTTTCATTTAGAGCTAATTTTTGGGTTTTAAAGCCTCTATTTCTTTTTACTGTACAACATTATTGGTTTTACAAATGGGGTACTTCTTAATTTGGGTTAAGTTTTTGCAATATCTATTGTTTTATTTTTATTTTTTATTTTTAGCTTTTCACACCATCTTATTCTTGTTATAGTCCAGTCTTAAAATATTGCCAACCAATAGTCCATGTGTACAGTAACTGTGTAAGTAGGCTAAAATAAACACCATTATAACGGTTCAGTAATGGACTCCCTTACCTAACTCACTTAAACAAACGCCATCCCTTAATGAACTTTTGTAAACGTCAATCTCATATTTAAACTAAAACCCCAAAAAGTGGATCCCTTTTAGTGTAATTTACCTAAACAAAAAATAACACAAAGGGAGGGAAAATTAAGCTTTTTTTGTTTGGGGGAAGGACCTAACTTTTTAAGGACCTCTTGTTATTAGAAAAGATAGGGGTAAGTGAATATGGGGTGGTTAAGGTGTAAGATTGTAAGCTCCCCAGTCAAGGGTTTTGGGTTCAGTATATAAAATTTAGGGCAATCAGGCAAATTATCTGAATGAACCCAAATTTTTCAATAAAATTAGAAATATTAGTAACGTGATCCTATGAATTTGGATTTAGGAAAATAATAATAAAATAATTAAAAATTATAATATTGAATTATATGTATATTACTGTTATTTATCGAAAATACATAAAGCGAGTTCTGATAATTAACCAATTAATAAAGATAAATAATATTACACTATAAATTATAAAATAATTAAATAATATTTAAAAAAATTATTTGTACCATATATGTATTAAATATAGATAAAAATATCCAAAATTACTAAAAATATGCTAAATAATACAAAATAATTAAAAAAATCAAGAAAATTGTAAAAAAAAAAAAGGTGGAATTGTTTGGAATTGAGGTGTAGCATGCTATGGAATGAAGAAACAAAATTAACGAATCAAATTAGAACAAATCGAAAGCAAAAAGAGAAGAGATAAGGGACATTTCACAATAAATAATTTACTAACCCTATCTAAACAACATTATATAATTAAAAGACAACCATCTGAAAATCATGTTGATATGTTGGAGTTTAGGAAAATTAGAGAGAGACTAGAAAGAGAAGAGACAATTAATTTACAAAAAATAGGAAAAATTGTGTACAATTAGGGCTTGTAAGGTAAACTTACTTCCGATGACCACTTAGAGAGGGAATGGCCAGCACCACCTGATAGCAGCCCCGCCACCTAAGGCTGTTGAAATAGGTGGAGCTTCTACTAGTGGTTAGAAGTCAATCAAATAGTGAATTCTATTCTTCCTTTTGATTTTGTATAATTTGTTAAAAATATCAAATATATCTTGAAATTATGAAATTTGGTATTTTGAGGTATTTTTTAATGTAGTTTTGGAGAAAATTGTTAAATTGATAAAATTGGGTCCCTAGATATATAGCACTTAAGAAATCCCTAAACCCGAACTGATTTTTTATATTGATTTAAATTACCTTAATGATGTAGTTTTAACTTTAAAATTTTTGTGTAAACTATTTAGAGTGTTTATAATAGTTCTATGAAGAGATTTTTCAAAAATTAATTTTCTAAAATTTACCTAATTTTTAGGCCTTAAAATTATAGAAAAATAGATATTTTAAGTTAATTTTATATTTAAGGTTAATTTTGTATAAATATTGAATTAGTATATAATTAGGTATCATAGGATGTTTGCTGATGTAGTATGATATATGTGTTATTTGGAGTGTTAAATGTGAGTATTGTGTCGTAAATATGTGTAATTAAATAATAGGTAAAAATGATATAGTTAAATTATCTTGTGATTTAGAGATTATTTAGGTATAAGTTCCAATTTAGGATATAATTAGACATCTTATCATGTTATTTTAGTGGTGAAAGATAATATATGTAGTATTAGATAGATGATATAAGTGTATAATACATATATATAGGAATTAAATGGATAAAAAATATTAGGTAAAAATTAATGGCATTATAATATTACGAATATGATATAAATCTGATTTTGGAATGCAAATTTATGAAATTATATGAAAAATGTAGGTTATTCTCATATCGGGAGCTAATTCGGTAGTTAGACTAGGATATAGTGTGTCGTATCGTATCGACCAAAACTGATTTAGAAATTGAATCAGAAACAAGTTTAGAATTAACTTAGTTGTAAGAAATATAGAGCTTGAATAATTGCGTAAGACTATAAGGTTTAAAGTAAAACAACATCATATTATACAGATTACCAGTAACGATGTGTTATGAGTCATACCATAAGTAAGTAAGCGGGAAGTCTAAGTAAGTTTGGGAATAATACATCACTGTATTTTTTAGTACTGTTTCAAAGTATTCGGAGGATTAAGATTATACTTGTTTGTATCTGTAGATAGTTTAAATATACGCATGCTTGTGTGTACAATATTCTTGAATGCACTGTGTATCATTAGCTTATTATATTGGTTTGCAATTGTGTTATATATTATGTGATATGGATTGATCACCTTAACTAGACTTAATAATATTTGTCTTGTAAAATTAACTAATCAAGCATTTCGACCCATTAGGGGAGATGTGTAGGGCTCTTTGACTAAATATAAACTCCTTCGAAAATGATAGTACTGTATAGCATAATTGGTCTCTTCTTCATCTATAGTCAAATTAAGTGGCAGAGGAGGAGGTTGCGACAAAGGTAAAGTTAATGGTTCGAAGGTAGTTACAAAAGAAATGGTCTCTCCATTACAAAAGCCTAAGTTTGGTTTGAAGAACAGATACTTTTTTAAGGTTTTAGTTCTTAATTTAGAATCTTTAATTGTCATATAAGGTATTATTTATGTAAGATTATGCAATGAAATCATGGTAATATTTGAATTCTAGTATATATTTTTATATTTTCTTAGATAAAAATTATGATTAATTTGTCAACTGTTTACTTTAAAGCGAGTTAATCGTGGATGCGTTATGTAAATTTAAGTTTAAGATAACAGTTGTAAGGTCAGTTTTTATCTTAAAACGGTTTATACGGTGGAATTGTTGTGACTGTTGTGACTTTATCACTTTGGATGTGACAATTTTTACCTATAAACCTACCTTATAGATATAAATGCCCAAATTTTGAAATTGAAACCTATCTTGTAAATTATCAAATGGGTTAAATAAATCAACTTGATTTGGCTCACTTTAAACCAATGGTTAAATGGGTTGACCCATTGCAACCTATTTAATTAAACAAGCTAAAAATTTGCTAGCGTAGCTAAACACGTATGGCTGGTGGGTTAGTTAGCCCATTAGCCTAGCTTATTTAGTGCATTTATACATTTTAGTGGGTTAGATGGTTTAACTTAGGCCATTTTTTAAAACCCATTTATGTATTTTAATTGGTTAAATAATTAATCCACTAACTTACATTTTATTTTATTTTTTTATTTAAAACATTGAAATTAGAATGGGTCTAATTAAAATATGACAACGAGCAAATGAACTCATATTTCACATAATCTATTTCAAGCATCCATTTGATAAGTAGAATAATACCAATGTGAGACCCATACTTACGTGACTAGACTCGGTAGTCGATTTAGAGTATTGGGAAAGATAAACCGTTTAGGCTAGAAATTTACGAGGAGCTTCTTAAGATTAATCGAGGAGTTCTTCTAGGCTTGGAATTTAAAATATAATAAATATGAAAATATAGTTAAAATAATGTAATATTATTATTTTACATATTATTTCTCATAATTATGTAGAATAGTCTCCCTTAGTTGGTAATTTTTTAAAGATAAATTATATATAATATAAATTATTATGTGACATAAAATAAACATATAGAATATATATATGCTGTATGTAATTATCACCTGTAGATATATATACTTGTAATTAACGAAAATACTCGAATAATTATATTTTTAAGATAAATTAAGCTAAATAATTTATAAAAATTAATCAAAAATTACAAAAATCACATAAGCAGCTGGATTATGTTAATATCGGAGTGTGGATTGTGTAAGACATATGTTAGTGAATTAGAAAGGGATTAACATGCGATTACCTTTATATATATACCTCAATTCTTTAGGAGAGAGAAGACAATTCATTCGAACAATCCAACTAGCTTTATAAAAATTGGAAACACTTTCCACTGGATAATACATGCAAGTTATGACCTTGAAAAATTTAATTTAGGGCTTAAACAATGAAGAAGTAAATTAGGGAAAAGTTTACAAAATTAGCACGTAAACTAGGTTTAGAGAAGTTTGAGTACTTAGGGAGTAGATAGAAACCAATCACTACCACCAGATGACAGAGCACCTAACAACTAGGTCGGCTACAAGGGAGTAGCCATCGGCAGTGTAAGCCCTAAAAAGTAGCTATTCGAGGTTTCGATCGATTGAAAGACCCAATTGAGCCTACATTATAAAGTAAACTAGAAATATTAGTAAAATGATCCCGTAAGTTTAAATTTAAGAAAGTAAGCAATAAAATGAAAGAATATAAAAATTCCAAATTTTAAGTGTATAACCGTTATTTATCGAAAATGCGTAAAATGCATTCCAATAATTAACGAATCGCTAGAGATAAATTATATGTAAACTAAAAATCAAAAATAACTTAAATAATATTTAGGAATATTTATTTGTACTATATATGAATTTACATGTATGTAGATATACGCGTAATTACTTAAAATATGCGAAATGTGCTAAAAATTATACTAAATAATTAAGAAAATTCATAATTAATTAAGAAAAAAATCAAGAAAATCAGGAAAGATCCAGAATTGGGGTCGTGGCAGTTGGAAAAAATAGAAAAAATTCGGCCAATTAGAATAAGCCAACATAAAAGCCAAAAATTTAGGGATAAGGCAATTATTCTTGTCCCTTTAATGCACAATAAATCCTCTAAGCCCTATAAATAGCAGAAAAAATTCCAGGAACTCATTTGGACAGTTAGAAATTAGAAAAAATTAGAGAGAGGCAAAACTTGAGGAAAATTCGGTTTAGAAAAAAATTAGAAAAAACTGTTCAGTTTGGGCCTTTAACGGGAACCCCACCAGACGAGTAGCTGGGAGTGGACGGCCACTACCACCACACGGTGGTGGCAGCGCCTAGGTTGGACGATAATGCCATGGCGGCCGGAGCCACCCATATCGGTGAGTCCGATTTCCAGCCCGATTTTGTGTAATTTTGTAAAAATAGTAAATATTATTAGAAAATTATGAATTTTGTTATTCAGGGATATTTTTGTATGTAGTTTGTAGGAAAAATATTAGTTTGATGAAAACATGCCTCGTAATATATGGTCCTTAAGAAATCATGCAAAACCGAGCACATTTCGGTTTAGAAATAAATGACCTTAGGAGTGTATTTTGGAGCTCAATTTTTTTTCTGTAGGATGCTCATGTGATATAGAATAGTGCTATGAAGCCATTTTTTAAAAATTAATTTTTGAAATTTTTAAGTTAATTTTTAGCCCTAAAATGATGGAAAAATTGGGTAATTTGGAGTTATTAGGTAATTAGGATATTAATTACTGATTTAGATAGTAATTAGATGTTTAGAGATGTTAATCTTTGATGTGGAAACCTAATCCTAGTCTATGGAGTGTTAAGTGTAAGTAATGAAGGTGTTATGTGGTAAATGTAGAAAATTAGGAATATGTAGAATTAAAAATTAATAAATATGGAAAAATTAGGTTTAATTAGATAATAAAATAATGAAAATCAGAACATAACAAATCTGAAACAAAATTTCAATTTTAGGTAATTATATGAAAAATATAAAAATTTCTCACAACATGAGTAAATTCGGTACACTAATACGGATTTAAGTGTACCAGATGAAATAAAATGCTGACTAGGGGTAGTGATCGTACTTAGGGTATCTGGAAATAATGTGGTTAGTTTCACATTATGAGTTGAAACAAATTTCTAGGGTCCGGGTACAAAAACATACCTAGAAATCGAACTAGAATCCCAATTTAGAAAACGATGCGAACTCGAACCTAAACCCCAAAAATAGATAAAATTTTAAAAGACTTAAGACTTAGATAATTAGGGATTTAACCCCAAAAAAACACATACAA